>JAOUZG010040945.1:1857961-1869065 GCA_026289955.1 Argiope argentata | reverse complement strand
ATATGTGTGTGTGTGTGTGTGTGTGTGTGTGTGTGTGTGTGTGTGTGTGTGTTTCATTATAATATATCACACTGACAGAAAAATATATCACACTGACCATGAAGTGTATGTTCTAGAAGAGTGGAAAACGTGACATACTAATCAAAAGACGGATGCAATGAGATAGATGTGAGGACAGAAATAATACAATTAATATTTTATAACAAAGACGTTAAATGTTTAAATAATTAGATATAAATAAATATTGTTTCATAAGAAATGTAAGAAAAAATAATGATGAATGAAAAATAATGTCGTCTTGATGATTACATCATTTTTTTATTCAATTTTCCTTTCTGAAAGCTATTTTCAATATGAAATTAGTTTTTATACATACGTGGTTTCAAAAAAATCGAAGGCTTTAATTCCTTAGAAAGGTATAAGTGCACCAATTATTTACACTTAAAATAATTGAAGACATTAGATCGTTTCATTATGCAAATCAAAATAGATTTCTCAAACAATTTTCAAATAGATTTATCCTGCAAAACAATGAATTAGTTAACTCCATTTATTCTATGATGTATGAAAAATAGACTAGTTCACTTATTACTGAAGTTAAATTATGTCTTCAACAAGAGAAGAAGCGTGAACATTCGATTAATGATGTAGGATTAGTGAATTAAATGCATCAAAATGATTAATTTCCGATTATTTATCATCATTTTATCGTTGTGTATTATTCTGAACAAAGTGTATACAATTTAGATACCATACATCTTAGAAGCAATTAATCACACTGTTAAAATGTATGTTCTAAAATTAAATTTGTTGAATCAGCTAACCATATGCGCTAAATAACTCAATAAATTCGTTATAAGGAATATTTTCATTTTTTGCTAGTTTATTTATTTATAAGTTGTATTTTTATTCATTAAGATATTATGAATTTCTTCTGTAGAGATTTTACACAACGCCACATCATTTAAGAAAATATTAATGGCTTGTCTCCTTCAAATATTTGTGAATTTCTTGAAGAGGCAATTGTGACTTTTCTGTACCTGGTATCAATATGATTTGTGTCTAAAGCTAATGACGAAGCTACTACTACTTTAAATTGCAGAAGAAATTTGTTCCTTAGAAAAAATCTATGACTTAAACTGTTTTTTTCCTTAAATATGCCTATTTATTGATTTAATATGCAAAAAATTAGCAGTTAAGTTGTCAAATAGGAATTGATTTTTGCAGTTTTTGTCAAGTTTTTTTCCCGATCAGTGATAAACTCTAAGGGAAGTAACTGTGCTAACATAACTGTTAAACTTTGAGAAACAATAATAAATATTTTGATAATATAAGATCTATCACTCTTGCTAATCCTACTTCTTATTAAGTATTTTTTACAGAACGTCATTTTTCAAATACTTCAGTTTAAACCAAGAAGAGGTAAATAAAACTCGAATCAATCAGACAAACGCAAATCTATTTTTATCTCTGATATTTAGCATTCCATTATAATCTTATTAATAATACTTTTTTTACCAGCATCAAATGTTTTTTCACTTGAAATTTTGTAATGAATGAAAGCTTTTTCAAAATTCTTAAAATAGGCTATAGGTACTTCAATGCCTCTATTAATATACCTGCTTTTTGAAATAAGATACGGGTTTTAAAAGTAATTTATTCCTTAAGAAAGGTTCTGCCTGTAAATATCAGATGCATTAAACTGAAAAGAATTCTTTAACAAAAAATGGTCAAGCCTTTCAGTTAGAAAATAATTTAATGCATTTGATTTCCAAAAGTTTTTCTTTCATTTTTGTGTTTACATTTCGTAAATGTTTATCGATTGATAAATAGCCTCGAGGTTCAAAATAATGATGTTCCAGTTTGAACAAATATGTAGCATGTGTAAACATAACAAAGAGATCATAAAATGATTTGAATTTGATAAATTGAAAACATGTCGAGCATTAAAAAAATAAATCTACAATTTAATAAGTATACTTTGTTTCTTCTACAGGCTATACAGCTATTTTTCGATTCCCAAAGAATTTTAATCAAGTGCTGTATGAACTACACGATCCAGAAAATAAATAAAGTGGAATAAAAGCTCTGTTTAGGTCTTCAAAACTTCCATAAAATACAAAAAAAAAGGATGTTGAGTTGCATTTTTAAAACTTGTAGTCTTTTTAAACGTTGAAGCTTCAGCCAGTAAAATACAAGAAATTGTTATTAATTCTTTTTTCAATAAACTAACCTAGGGCATTTAACTTTATAATGCTCATTCGTTTCTATTTAAGGATTTTATTCTTGATATTTTTACTTCAAACTATCAAATTGGAGATTGTAAAATTTCTCGTCTAAAAAATAATACGTGATAGTTATTTCATAAAAGTTAAAGAAATTCTAAAACATGATACTATTTAAGGGCTATAAAATTATTTTTAAATTATTATTTGAATTGTGCAACTATTTTAAAAGCGTTATATGGTAATTCTTCGACACTGAGTTATCAATTTTGGTGTTATATTGCTTTTTGGTAACATAAACATAATATTACCAAATATTATACATTTTTTATTTGAAATCTAAATTTTGAAATAAAAATAAATTTATTTTAAATCGATAATATAAATAGTGTAAAATTTTCTTGCATAAAGTTGACATACATTGCTATTTGAAGTTAGTTCTTTTTTAATCAAAAAAGAAATTCCTTTCATTACTGATAAATTTATTTCAAATATTTAATTTATTTAATTTTAATAAATATTTTTAAGCATTTGGAAGAAAATTTACCATTTCATGATTATTAATTATTATTTAAAAAAGAATTCAAGATTTATATTTATGACAGTCGCAATAGCAATAAATTCCATTTGAAAATCTTTGCTGTAGTGCGAAAACTAAACTTATTTTTTGAAAATATAATTTAACTAATCAAACACAAAAATATATCAAGTCGTAACATTTTAAATTAGAAATTAGAAATTAATTTTTTTGAATTTTTAATATTCTTATCGCTTTATGTGTAATGAAAACAAATAATAAATTGTGTTGGGTTTTTTTTTTGTAAAAGTTTTTATTCCTGTTTTTTTTTTCAATTTCAATGAATTTTACATTAAAGAAAAGTTTCATTATTTGTCAATTTCATTGTTGGCAGTTAAAAATTAATTCAGTTGTGAAATGTTAATCTTTTTAGATGAAGATTTATTCATCACTTTAGTTCAGAACGATTTGCATTGTAATTTGATCCATTATTTTCACACATCCTTCACCATTTTCAGTGAAAATCTATTTTTAATTTTTGGGTTCACTTGACACCTTAAAATACATGATTAGATATCTTTGACTACGTATCCGTTTGAATTAGCATGTACTGTATAGTAATATTTCTTTGTAAGCTGCAGAGCGTAATTTGTTTTTTTTTAGTAAAATGGTGTGATCAGAAAAAATTCCTGATATTACAAATATGCTTTCCAGACCTTCGACCATCGACAATACTTTGTAAAACGACATCATTCATTTATGACTCTATTGGCAAAAACCAAAAGATATATTTCTGTTATACGTCAATTGAAAGAAAGTATTTGCAAATATTTTCCTTAAATAGTTCCACCTACTGAAAATAACAGTATAAGAAAAAAAAAGGAAACTTTACATCTGTAAGAAATTTATCTTTCCATATTAGTCTATTTTCTTCATGAAGAAAATGGTGGGTGAAATGCACATTTTCTCCAATAAAAGTCTTGACCGTCCTCCTCTCAGCATAAAACGGCCGCCGAATAATGAATCATAATGATGGAATTTCATAAAAGATGGGATTAATTAATATTTAGCACCATTGATTAAACTAAGAATATGTTTTTTTCTTTTTAAATTGTGGTATTCAGAATGACTCATAAATAAATAAAAGAGTACATACAATATTTTGTATCCTTTATTCAAATCAAAATTTGAAATGAAGTCAATTCCTAATTGAAGGTGGTTTTTCTATACAACAATTGCATCAGTAAATGCTTTATATATTAATTACTATTAATCATTTAAATTCAATTCAATTTATTTCTTCTTTGTACTATATTTCTTAAATTCCATTATTTTCATTTGTCAATTGCTCCACTCACTCCATTTTTCTTGCAACTAAAAGTGCTACAACATATTATGCACGAGATATTTTTTCTGAATATTCAGTTATTAAATTACTCACTATGATACCATTTGCCATGCAAAAACCACAATGATTTCTTTGACAAAATAATTGTAATCCGCAGAACTTCCTTCACGAGCAGCAATCTAGCTATTTCTCTTGAAAATTACTTTGAAGAGATCAAGCATTTCAATCAAAATTTACTGATTATTAAAAATCATTCAAAATGACTAAACAAAATGGTAGAGGTTTTGATCAGATTTTTCAATAGGCATAGAATATATAATATTCTATAATATTTTGTAATAATTCTATAGTATTAGAATTTAGAAAGAAAAAAAAAGTTTTATCTCGAGGATATCTCTCCATCTTTCATTTCAAACTCGCAGATCAAATTTTCAAAGAGATTCCCTCTCGGTTTTTTAATGCATGGTCGTAAAAACAAGTTTGATTCCAGATAAAAGCGCTTTAACGTCGGCAGTACAATTCTTCCGAATCCACCTACTCAATCCTTTCTCACTTTTCGTAGAATCGGCGCCGTTCGATTAGTCATCCTCTAAGAAGGTCCACCCACACGTACTCCCCGTACACTTTTAAGACCCTCTTCCGCACAGACCATAAAATTCTCCGCTGCATTGGGCCGCCATCGCATCTCACTCCGGGTCTTTGGGTTTGTTTTAAAGACACTCCTAAATCCATTTTAATCACTCAGTGACACAAATAAAATCTCCTGTGCTCTCCCAGGCGTCGCTCGCCGGGTCTCATTCGTTTTAAATCCGATCCAATTGTTTCTACCGGCTGATGTCTCATACCCTCTTTTAAGAAAGAAACAATGGCCACTCCTAAAGGGATAAACTAGCGCCATTTTCGTTATTGCTTCCCCTGTTTCAGGTTGGCAGGTTGTTTGTCGAACCGAAGTGGAACCCCGACTGAGTGTTAATAACGCTCTCTGGGGGTCTTCTCTGTTGCTGAAAGAACATCGTAATTGACGCGCCCGGCTAATGCCTAACAGATGTGTTTAATAAGAAGACATTTAGAAATGGATGGACGTAATTGCTTTAAGTAGCAGTTATCTGTTATGTTTCTTTTAGTGGATTTTTGAAAGTGTTAAATAAATGGGTATGTAAGCAAATTAGGACTCTTCTTCTTGTGCACAGAGTACAAAGTGATAAACATTTGCTGGAATAATTCTGATACTTTTATTTTTATGCTTAGCTTCATTTTTGACTTTATGTAGATTAAAGTTGTGGATTATTTTCATGTAATTGTTTATGAAAATAGCAATTTTTTAGGTATCAGCAATTAAGAAAGTACCGTTTCACTTGCGAAACTATATTTCAAAATGATAAATTTTATCTTATTCAAATAGAAATTTTTTCATCAGACGATTCTTCATCAAGTTCGATTTCTTACATTTGAATGTAAAATCTTTTTTTTTCTTGTCTCTCTCGGTATTACTATACATATTCTCTCCCTACCAACTTTCATTCATATTTCCCCCCCATCAAAGTATAGCAATTCTTTTATCATTTGATATAGTTGTTCTTATGTATGATATAGTCGTGTTTGAATGCATTCAATTATTTTTTACTCTTTTATTTTTCAATCCCTATATTCTTTTTTTTATTTCTTTTTCCCCCGGTTTAATTAATTTAAATTAAAAGTTCATAACCTTTCTATACTATACAGGTATTACAAAAAACTCAAGCAGTAAATACCTTATCAGATTAATCTTTTTTTTACTTGATAATTTATATAAACATTAAACAATTTATATAAGGAATCATATGTATATTTGGAAAAAGTCTAATTCGTAGTACTAATGATAATAAAACGCAAAATTTGAATAACGTATGAAATAGTTCTCATATTTTTTATTATGTCTGTAGCATCTGTAAGGTCCATTTTTTGTAAATCGTATGCAAAAGAATTATTGATATAAAGATTTAAATTTTAAAAGAACAGTGGGGCAGCGTTTATCTCGTCCTTTTTCAGATAATTTTAATTAATTCTTGTTTTTTTATCACCCACTTTTTTTTAATAGACATGCTGATAAATTTTGAACTTTATTTTAAAATAAATTTCTGTATTATGTAAGAGGTAATCATATTTATTAAAATATGTTTAAATTAATACCATTTACTTTTTTTTTTCAAAATTACATTTTGAGCAACATATTCGTAGTATATCTTTAATGCATAAGAGGTCGTTGATATTTCAAAGAATGCGTTCAAAACAAATTTATCCTATGAAAATATTATTTCCTTATAAATTATAGGAGTTGAAAAATGAGGGATAAAAATGTCTCACTGTGAAGTAAGCAACTGCACTTGGATTTGAGGATCAACTGCTTTTACTTTTAATTAAATTTATGGTTACTTATTTTATTTTTGATTGAATTTGAGATAAATTTATTCTTAATTTTTTGTCTTCTGCTTCTTGAAGGTATTCTAACATCATTACGCCGGATGTAGTTTTGTATATGTTGCATATGGATGCAGTTTCGTGCATGGCACTGCCCATATGTTTCCTTTTCCACCTCTTCATTAATACCATGAGTGATGGGAAAGACACAATGAGTACTAGTTCAGATTCAATAGATAGTGAACTGCGAAATTCCTTTAGTATATGAAAAGATGAGCCAAAGAATAGGAGTAAAAGAGAAGAACACAATGGAAATATCATTAAGAATTCATTATTTCATTTCGGAATACATACAGCCCAAGTGAAAATACTTTTTTTTCACTGCAAAAGATTCCTATTGTAACAAAATCAATTTGAAATACTTCCCATGTAATATTACCTCGTAAAATACAACTTATTCTTAAATGTATTATTTTTACCAGACGTAAATTTTTTCCTTTTAAAGTTCCAGGAATATCTGTTGAATACAATTACCTTGTAATACGATAAATTACGATATTTCAGTAATTGATTTGACGGTGTATTTTTATTAACAATGCCAAAATATTAAAATGCTCACATTAAGTAGAAGGTTATGCTTCTGCATTAAAATAAAAACACAATCAATTTTAAATTGGAGAAAAAAACAGAAAAGATTGGAGTTTTGATAAATGTGCGTTTTTGCATGTAAAGCCAGGAATAATTAAGTAGACTGTTTCCTGTCATATGAAAATAAATGAAATGAAATATTTAAACAGCTATATGTAATTAAAACGTATAGCTAATATTGAATATAATGTATCCATTTAACTTACAATATTTGATTAATAATGTAAATTGTATTAAGTAATTGTTGGTTCTAGAATAGTAAAAATCAGCTATTAATTGAATTTAAACTAGTATTTCTTTAATACTTGACTATCTAGAAAATATTCCTTTGCTTATTTGATTTATTCTGACAGAAAGAGGTCTAAAGAGTTAATTTAAATAGATATTATCATAGATATTATCAAAAAGATATTAACATATATTATTAATATATTTTTAAATGTTAAGAAGAAACTATTTTAATAAAAGCATTTTTTTTGTATTTCCTTTTTACTAACATTAATAGTTTAGATCATTTGTTTTTTCCAAACATTTTTTTTCAACCTATTTAATCAAATAATTAAAATTTTGAGCAATGTTTCCAAACTTTTAATTTTTAAAAAAATCTTTAAAAAGTTTAGAAAGTTTTCATTTTTAATAATATTTTAAATATTCGAATCACAAGTGGTTTGTTTAAAACTTTAATAATAAGCTTTTTAATTAATATATCACTTAAACCTGCTTTATAGTAACACTCTTCATCCTTCAGTATTTAATAAAATATTTTATAACTTATTTTCTAAAGAAAACATTAATATAGTTTACAAGTAATATTGTACATATTTCAACATCAAAAATGATAATTGCCATCAATGTAAAATTTTGAACGCATTTTCGCATAGTGAATGAATTTCTACCAACTTTTAAATTATGTTGAATATCGTTGCATTTTATTATAAATGCAAGAATTAATAAATTAGAAAAGCTTAAGTTTCTAAGGTAAGTCTAAATTTTATTTTGAAACCGCTCCACTGGTACAGATTTTATTCAGAAAGTTTGAGTAGGTTAGTGGCCGGAGGCTTGATATTTTTTAAATATAAATTGCTCTAAGTAATATTTAAAATGAATACAGGTACCCTAATGAAAATAAATATGCATGTTTTATAGAGAAATAAATAAATAAAAGTATTTTTATAAAAAAATTTCAAATGCGTAAATGTATTCATAAAAAATATACATAGGAAACTATTTCACCTGAACTGATTAATTATGTCCTTATTTCTTGTAAATCCATATTATAACAAAAATATGTTATTAGGATTTTCTTTCTTTTTTTTTTCTTTCTTTTTTTGTACAAAATGTATAACAATTTTTTTTAATTTTTATTGCAGCTAAAGGCCACTTTTTAAAATTTATCTTTTTTTCCTCTCTGAGATAATCAATTTTGTACACTAATAGTGGGATGATTAATGCTTTCAAGGTCAAGGGCCATGTCACTTTACATTGTGGCGTAATTCACACAGTGGAGTGTGTTTTTAATTGTTTTAATTAAGTTTTTCGTGATTTTAGTATCGATTAGTACTACTTTATTCGATTACTTTAACGGTAATGATTACAATGACAGCTACTGGTAAAGAACTTATTCTTCTTTCCTTTAAAAAAATGGAAATAGTTAAATTTTGTTGATTAACTGCTCATGGACAATTATGCCCTGATTCTTTCAATAAGACAACTTTTTTTCACAATACAATAAAAGAGTGTCGTATTTCAAAGATGATTGGGGGATAATCACTCTGTTATTATTACAGCTATACATACATTGCAGGCGTTCAATGAAAATGGGCTAATAAATCAATTTTATGCTACATTAGTAAATAAAGTGTAACAAATGTTGGCTCTAATCGTGGAAGAGTCTAGGGGAATAGACATGACCTATTATAGGTTGCAAAATATGAATCATTCCATTAGCTTGTGAGAAAATAATGGCAAGAAAAATTCTTTAGTTATAAACAAGTTTATTGTCAAGATAATTGTACAATTTTCTATATGCTATTTTTAATGCGGAAAATGTTTTAAACATAATGCCTTTCAAACATTTAAAATCATCTGGTATTAACATATGAAGTAATAGTTATGTGGGAAAATATTTATAATGCATATCTTTGAAAAACAATTCCCAGTCTTTCTTTTCCTGTCTAAACAATTAAAACAAATGTCAGCAGCAAATATTCAAAATAAAATAATAATAAACTTTATTTGAATTTCTCAAAGAGCAATGCAATATAAAATAAAGAGAAAGATTTCATAGCCAACTTAATAATTCCCTTTTTTAATAAACATTTCTTTTTTTAATTATAAATTAATAATCTGAATACTTTCAATGTAATTATGGCAGTTTTGAAAAAAATCATTGCATAATAACGATTTATGAGATTATCCAAAATTAATTTTCAATTATTAAAAGATTCCAAGAAATGATTAACTTCTCATGGTACGTCTTCATTTACCCACAACTATTTTTAATTCTACTTCAATCTGTAAAAAGGCGTTTATTCATTGAAAGATAAAAAAATGAAGAAGAAAAATTGTTAATTATGTTCCGAAATAATCCCTTTATTGATATTAAAATGTTATATATTACATTAATTTTTAATGATTAATAAACGCATTTTTTTATAAAAGGAAAATAGTTTCTGTAATTGAGATTATTTAAAAAAATTAAGGATTTGAAAATTTTCCATGTATATTACAAGTTCTATAGTTGACTTCCCCGTCCGCGTGAATATCTAATATAGGAATTATAAAAAAAGAGAAATAATTAAAATTCAATTAATGCATATTCTCCTCCAGAAAAACTATTAGTTTATTTAGTACACAAAACATTATAATCGCACAGTAAACAAAAAACCAGAGCTATAATTAAAGAACATGTATTGAATATTAATATGTAATCAATGAAAAAAAGTTCATATTTTTAAAGATTCTTAAGAAGCAATTTTCAGGCGTTTTTTTTAATAAATTTTCTTATCCTATTTGCAAAAAGAAATTTCGATTAAGGAATGTTATAAAAAAATTTAAGATCGTTAATGATATCGTATCATTAAAGTATAATTTCCTTGTGTGCAATGTAAAACGGTAAACAAGTATTTTTTTCTAAGTATTTTTCTCTAGTAGTTCCATAGTTTCTTAGATATTTTCCTTCAAGATAAAAGAAGAGTAATGAAGGGAGACTTTAATTGAATTTTTTTTAACTGAAACTTTCAAAAATTGAGATGAAATATTATCCCTTTGTCGAAAAAAATATTAATACTTCACTCATAAAATGTAAAGGTTCATGGCTTTTTATTTAACATTATAATAATTTTTTTTGTAAACATGCACTTTTAGAAATCACAAATTATGAGTCTTTATTCTGAAAGTTTTACCAAAACTACTAGAAAAACCTTTCATTTAAGTTCTGTTGAGGAAGAAATAATCATTTATTTTCTCGTTTGAATCACATCAGCATGAGTTAATCAGATGTATAGAATATTGATATAAATATAGTCGTTAAATCTTGAAATATCAGACGGTTCATTGTCCCTAAAAAAGTGCATACTAATCAAGGGTACATTTTATATTTTGTAGCTAACGAATAAACGATGTTTAATATTTGTTATCAAGTGAAATAATGATGCTATTTTGATTAGGATGTTTTGATGTCTCCAAATGCACTTGCAAAAAATAAAGATGATGGAAAACCGGAAAGTATTGTAAGAAGAATTTTTTCACCTGTTTTTACCAGTATCGCCTTTTTATTATGTATGTTTTGTTGAAAAAAAATGCCTTTTTAAACGTCTGACCCGCTTTTACCAGTATTTCTTTATTATTACGTATATGTGTTCACAACAGATGCATTTTTAAAAGTTGACGTAGAACAATAATATTGTATCTGTTATTTCTTTTCTCTTTCTCTCTCTCTCTCTCTCTCTCTCTCTCTCTCTCTCTCTC
>JAOUZG010040945.1:1839786-1854628 GCA_026289955.1 Argiope argentata | reverse complement strand
ATTGAATTGTAAATTATATATTTTAATAATATTTTTCCTCTATGAATCAGATGACCGCCAAGAGTCACAAGGCAGAGAATAAATTAATCAATTACTATTTTTGAATTCAAACTTTTGACAATGTTTTAACGAAGTACTGTTATTTTGTGTAGTTTGAGACTGGACACAGTGTGACTTATTTTAACATTCCTACCCAATCATATTTAAATAAGTTCTTTAAAAAATGCAGAAGTTAAAATGAGAATATTAAAATGATTTGAGAATTAATATTTAACTTGAATAATGAAAACCATTTAGTTCTAGATAAAAAAAAATTTCATGAATCTAATCTAAATTTAAGTTACGATGCAGGAAAACTCATTCTCATATTAATTATTGTTTATATAAAGAAACAAATGTTTTGGAAACAAATTGTAATTATTTTATTTAATTATTCTTATTTCACATCCTACCAAAAATTGAGAATTCATTTTCTTTAATTTAATAATCATGTAAGATAAAAAATTGACAGAAAGAGAAATTGCAAATTTTTTTTCTCGCTGGTATTAGATACAAAATATTACTTTTATTATTACATTGTTATTCTTGATATCATTTATGTTATCAAATGAATGTATCTTAGAAAGACCTTTAATTGTCATTGTTCATCTTTTTAAATCGTAGACTTGATACAATATTTTTTGATATTTTTAAAGATATTATAATTAGTTTGAAATCATTTCTAAGTTTAATTAATTGAAAAATCGCAGGTATCTATTCAGATATAAATTTAATATTTTAAACCAACGAAATATTTTGAACTAATATTCTTTGAATAAATCATATATTTTAGTATACAATTACCTCAGCCATATCAGAAGCAGACCTCGTCTCCAGAATATTTTGTCTCCGAGTTCTTTCAGTTATTTATTTATTTTTTGTTTAAAATTTGAATTTTTCGGCAAAATGGCTAAATAACTAATTTATATCGCCTTTAAAAGATCTAAAATAAAAATTTAATAATATTAAATTTACATTAAGATTATATTAATATTTAGAAATTGATAAATATTCGTATTTTTGAAAGAAAAATAACGCATTTCGTTGCCATTTCGTAACCAATAATTTGAAGTAAAATTACTTTTCTATCTCTTAATCCTTCTTTTAAAACTGCCAAATCGGGACTCTAAAGCGAGTCGATTTCGTTTTTTAATGCATGGTCGTAAAAACAAGTTTGATACTCGATAAAAGCGTTTTAACGCCAACATTACGCTTCTTACTCGTCCACCCACTCAATTCTTTTTCACTTTCCCTGGGATCGGCGCCGTTCGATTAATTCTGCCCTAAGAATATCCGCCCTCTCGTCCTCCGTACCATTTTAAGACCTTTTTCTGCACAGACCATAAAATTCCTTGCTGCACTAGGGGACCCCTCACGCCTCCCTCAAGGTCCTTACGTTTGTTTTAGGGGTGCTCCTAAATCCATTTTAATCACTCAATGACACAAATAAAATCTTCTGTGTTCTCTCAGGCGTTGCTCGCCGGGTCTCATTCGTTTTAAATCCGATTCAATTGTTTCTACCGGCTGATGTCTCATAGCACCTTCTCAGAAAGACACAATTCCTGCGCCTTTTGGGATAAACTAACGCCATTTTCGTTATTGCTTGCTCTGTCTCAGGTTGGCAGGTTATTCGTCGAACCAAAGAAGAGCTCCTACCGAGTGGTAATAGCGCTGTTTGGGGGTCTTTTCTGTTGCTGAAAGAACCGTATAATAGACACTCGTGACTTATGTATTAGAAATATGTATAGTAATAAGACATTAGGAAATAGAGTAGAATGATTTTAAGTAGCAGTTATCTTTTACTCTTATACGTTTTTTTCTTTTCCTTTTATATAGATTTCTGTACAGAGTAGAATAATTTGAAGTAGCAGTTATCGTTTACTATTATACTTTTTTTCTATATAGATTAAATTAATTTTAAGTATCAGTTATCATTTACTTTTATGCCTTTCCTTTCTCTTCTATATAGATTTCAAAGCGCTCTTTTTGGAACCATGAATGATTTTGTCTTTTTTTAATTTTTGAGAACTGTCCTATTTGGTCCCTATTCAATTTTTTCATCAATTCTTGGAATGCTAATTCTTGAAACAGAATTATTTATCTTTTCTTTTACAAAGACTGCATTGTAGTAATTTATAGTGTATTGATTAATATTCCTGTACTTTTATGAACTTTTATATCTGACCCAAAATTGTCTATTAATATTATAATTAATTCATCCTCAAATCATTCAAAAACCGTCATTCAGATCAAAGGTTGATCATACGTCCCGTCAAATATATTAATTCTATAAATACATCATCCTTGCTATAATAATAACTGTATAGTAGAGTAATATTATAGTTTCACTATATGAAAATAACTTTATACGTCAGTCCACTGAAGTAATCAATGCTGATATATATTTGGGCAGCTAGTAAGAAAAAAAAATAAAGAACTGGAAAAAATTATGAATGCCAATCAGTACAATTAAAAAAAGGTATAATTATTTTTTTCTATATCTGAAAACATAATTTTTGAAAAGAACGTTTACAAACAAGATTAACTATGTTTAAAACAACAAGTCATTCTAGAAACGATGTTGCTTTTTGCATTTAGTTTCTTAAATTTACTAATTAGTATGTTATAGTAATTAATTATTTAAAATTATTTTTATATAAATAACTTTATTGAATAATTAACCCATATTCGCACTGCTAGTTCACAACAAATGAATTTGTCATTTATCTTTGTAGGAATATTCACTAAACAATAAAATATAACTCGGGAATAAATTGTGGTAAGTTTAGTGAATCATGATTATAAAGCAAAATGTCTGTTTGTAATATTTCATTCAATGTAAATTTCCACAGGTTTAAAAAAAATATTCATTACTTTATAAGGGAAGAAACATTACTTAGTTTTAATCTTCATTTATTAAAAGAATTCAGAAAGAAATTGATTGAATTGATGGTATCTCTACATTTTTACTGCTCAAGAAATATTCATATTTCTAGTATGTCCATTTGTAGAAAAATTTTGCTTCATTGACTCAGTAAAAACATGCCCTGCTTAATGGCAAAATTCCCATTATTACTAGAAAATTTTTATATTATTTAATAATGCACAGAATTTTTTAAAAAGCTGGATTAATGAATTTTTAGCGATACGTACATGTACTTTTTTGTCACTGAGAATCTTAAGAATGCATTGATTAATTATTTCTTAGCCATATTATAAGTTTTTCTAAGTTTGCTTTTCATCTTTCGTGTGATTATTCCATAAAAATTAGAAAAAAATAGATAATGAAAAAATATAATAATACATATTCTTCTATAGAAAAACTGATAGCTATTTTCCAACAAGTGGTTAGAAAAACTAATGATTTATTTATCATAAACTGATACATATAGAACATAATGTTAAAAAATTTATAATTACTTAGCAAACAAAACTGTTAATTTTGCATGTAAAGAACACGTAATAAATATTCATGTATATTCTATGAAAAAAATTATAATTGTAAGCATCTAAAACATAGCTTTTTTTCATTGGGAAACTTTTATCGATTATTATCATATCTGTAGAAAAAAAACTTTTGTTTGATGAGAGATAAAATAAAATGGTAGTTAATGATAATGTGTCATGCCCAGCTTACTTGTTTGGAATATAATGTAAACAAATGCTTTTTACTAACTATTTTATACATTTAATTTTAGATTTTTTATACTTTTATAGTGAAGAATAAATGAAACAAATTAAGAAAAAAACTTTCAATACATTTTTCTTTACATTTTTTAAAACACAATATATGATGCCATTTTCGAAAATTTTGCATTAGTTTTCTAAGAAAATGTAATGTTTTAGTGCTTTTTAGTTCGCTATATCAATATATTAATAGCATTTGGCCTTCGAAACTCGCAACTTGTGAGATTACATTTCATGAGTTACTTCAAGAGATGGTAGATGTGGAGAACAGTTGCTGCAGTGATATTTTTATACAGTGAAACAACTAACATTTTTTTCAAGCGTCCTGGCTTATATATAGCGCCTTTTCCCCTTGTTCACGTATGGTTGTTCTTCTGTGTTCAATCTGAAAGGCATATGAAGATGCCTTCCTGTAAAAAGAGACTGTGCAAGCGAGTGTGAGTAGCAAAAGTTGTACTCTTGGCCCTGGTTAGCGTTACCACAAAACAAGAGATGCTGATTAGGCCTAAATTGCTAACTACCTTAGAGAGCTTGTCCTTGGCAAATGCCATACACTGGAGAGCAAATAAACAGTAAATTGGATCTTCCATTATAATTAGATAGTCCATTAAGGTTTCTCAATCCCTAATTCACATTTCTTTATTAATCGGTACTTGTACCGACATATGAGTGCATGTTCTGTTAAATGGCTTACAATCACGTGTTTTTATTAAAATTTTACTCGATTGGATTTAGTTAAGAGAGTAGAACATCTATTATTTTAAAATATTAGTGCTTCAAGAATAATTAATAAAAATGACCCCAAAGACCGAAGAATGTATGACAGTTATTATGCATCAGATCATTCATTGATTGGAACTGCAAAAATAAAATTCTTTACTTTATATTTATTATTAAATATATAATGTTAAATATATATGTTTGATACTAATTACAAGCTAGACCTCAGTATATTGTATAAATAGATAATGCAAATATATAATATATTATTATTTTAAGTAATGGGTAATTATTGAGTTAATAATTTATAAAAAAACAAAGGAAAAAATTTCTTATTTATTTTTGTATAAAATAGAACATTTCGTGTGTTTTTTATTTCACGAAAAATACTATGATATGTGCTTTGTATATCCAACTATGTATATCCATACTATGATATGTGCTTTGTTCCAACAACTATATAAATATTTACGAACATTCATCATTTTTCTTTATTTCACTGAGCAAAATTTTTATATAACTTTTTATAAAAACAAACTCCTTTTCAGAAGAATGCGCTATATGCTTTCAAAAAAGTCTACGTCATCAGAAAATTACTTCATTTGTTACAAATATTTAAACAATATTTTATTGTATTGACTTAAACGAAGAGAGAGAAAAATTTGTCCCAAAATCCAAAGTTGTCACAAAAAATGATTCTCTAACTTGTGTAACAAGTAGGTATTCTTTTGATTTTGATTATAAATATTTTGATGATAAAATAGCACATTTATTCACTTATGTGTTACTTTCCTTTAGCAGAAAAGCTAATTTACTAAATGTTTCTATATTTCTTTTATTTTAGTCTCAGGGAGAAATATTCTTAAAATTTATTCTTGATTTATTAAAACAACTCTAACGACTGTACACATTAAACCCTGGAGAAATTGGTGATACGATGTAACTTCAAGAAAACAAGTATTTCTTAAAGTGTTCTTTAATTACTTCAAATGCGTGTTCCTTATCGCTAACGATATTTTAATTATCTAAATAATCTCCGCAGTTCATTCTGTACGTGTTTCGAATACACGAGACTAAAATCAGTTTCTGTGAAGTACTATGATCTATTGTGGAAGTAAATTCACATATATAAAAACTGAGTAATGCGTTTTTTTATATGTAAAGAAATATAAAAAATAAAAGAAAAATAAAAGAAAAAATAAAAGAAAAAATACAAGAAAAATAAAAAAAAAATAAATGTAAAAAAATTATAATGAAATTAAAATGAAATACTCGATTTTAAATTTTATCATATGAGTGGTTTACTATTTTAAGTCATTATTTATCTTAATTAATTTAAGTAATTAATCAATTTAAACCAGTTTGAAACAACAGCAAGGCTTCTCTGTAGGTTTCTATCCCCCTCTCTCTCTCTATATATATATATATGTTTGTGTAATTTTTTTTAAACTTTTATTTCCAAATTTTTTAGCTGGCAAACAGAATATGGAGGTCGACTGATTTTGAGATGAAATAACACCTAGATTGTCATAGTTCTTTGCCAATCTTTCAAGATGCTTCTGTTGTCAAAGAAGCATACGTAATAATGAAGCAATACTGGTAAATACAGGTCAACCTTTTAAAGACGCATCTGCTTTCAAAGAAGCATACATAATAATAATGCAATGCTGGTAAAAGCAGGTAAAAATATTTTTACCCGTATATTACTGATACATCAAAACCTACTAAACAAAAAAAATCATTTTCTCACATTATAAATAATCTTATTTTTAAAGGATACGATAATTTTTTTTATTTGAAATGTTTTCTTTATCTTTATTACTTTTCCATTTGAAATGTATGCAGCATTCAGTCCTACTTATTCATTTATAATTGTATTTTTATATATTTTAAAGAGTTAAATTATGCATGTTGGAATGTAGACACTATTTACAAGAAAGAATTTTGAATAAAATCTAAAAGATGCGTTAGTCATATAGTCACAGCCTGACTAAGTAGGTCATTTTCCAATTGAGACCACATAAGAAGTGTCCCCAAATGGAATATACATTTTATTTTACGTTTCTTTCTTTAACTAAAATAGCGAAGCAGAGAGGACCCCGAGCAAGTTTTTGCCCCGGGCCTAATAAGACTTAGTCGGACACTGCATATAGTTTTACAAATAAAAATGTTATATTTTATTTTCTTTAATTTTTGATAATTAAAAATTATTTTTTTACCACAGTGTCTTTCAAATATATTATTGGACAAGTTAGTAATACAAAAAGACTTCTGAAATCAGTTTAAACTTTTTGAATTGATTTTCTTAATTTCCCAATCTAAAAATAAATCTTTACATTTTTTTCAGTTATATGTTTTATTGGAGTTACGCAATTTAAACCCTTATATCTTTTCTTCAAATATTTATTTTTGTGATTTCATTGTTGAAGGCTAAGGTAGAAGTATTCTGTGTATATATGCGCAGTTTGATTTTGAAATAAGGAAGGAAAGTCCTTCTTAATCAGGGTAAGATTGTTAAACCGTAATTACTGCTTTAATATTTGCAATAATTTTATGCATAACCATAACTGGGTCTTAGATTCAGACGCATCCATTTTCGCCATAAATGATATAAATACGAACTCTTGTAATATTTACTCCTTGTAATTTGATACAAACATTCTTGATTCTACCTTCACTTACCAAACTATATTAAAATGACATATTTATTACATGCTTTCTAAATATTTCTCATATTTTTTATTGCAAACTAGAAAATAATTTAGCGTTGCAGAATCTTAAAATGGTAAGCAGAATGAAATCTAGGCTATAAAACTGAAGGTAAATAAAAAATCTACTGTTTCTTTAAAAATACAAGCAATCCCGATAAATTTCTATTTTTTTGAAGCTATCTAATAAAATAAAAGTTAACAAAAGCACTCTCGAAACGTTTTGGTAAAAATGTGCCTTATTTTAAATTATTTGTATCAACATGCTTACTGATTTAGCCATGTAATGTACTATGGCTCACCGATTTATCTTAGTTTAAAAAATAAAAGTTAAATGACTATGCATAGATATCAAAAAGATGAAGGTAAATCTGAAACGGCATAGAATACATTAACATATCGATGAAATCTTAGTTTAATATAAAGCACAAAACTCTTCGAAGATTGATTATGTCTTGTAGTTGGAAATTGGTGAAGATAAAAGAATTTTTCAAATAAATATTTATAAATATAAGTATGCTTCCTGGTTTATTTTCATGCTTATTAGCTGAATAACTAATAAAATAGTTATCTTTAAAGGAAAAATTAAAATTTTCCAGATTTCTCAGTTACATTGAAATAGAAAATCAAAAATTGTGTGTATCCAAAGCAGTAATAGTCCAACTTTTTTATGATGGATTGACAATTAAAGTTAAGATTTGTTCTAGAATCAAAAGTCTACAATAGAAATAAAAGTATTGATTTCATTGGTACCAACAATAGAAGAATCTTTAGTAATTTTCTTTGGAAAAATTTCAAACAAAAAGAAGAAGGAAAAAAACTTCTTTTTTTTTATTTTATTGTGAAAGGGAAGAAAAATTCAACTTCATTTTAAATTAGTAAGGGTTTATTTTATAGACAATAAACTCGGTATCGAAGAGAAACTAAAGAAGCTAAACTAAGGCAATATCGGGAAACAAATACTCATCCTGATCCCGGATCGATGGAATCCGGGAAGATCCTTCCATATTTCCACCCACCCACCCCTTACCAAATACCCCCTCCCATTTTCTCATCCAATAACAAAAATGTTCCACTTCCTCCCCACCCCATTCCCATTCGAAAACCTTTTCATTATTTCTGTCCCCACCCCAATAAGAGGGAATCTGAATCGTTTTGCCACCAGCGCAATATAATACCGAGTGAACACCGATTTTGAAAAGCATTGGGAAAATTCGTTCTAGTTATTGATAAAAATGTCAAGAGCTGGTCATTATACGTGAAGAGGATCGGAAATTAACGAGAATTTAATGAAGGATGTATTTGGTCGGTGGGTCCTTTAATGCATTGGCGCCCCCTTTTTGCTCTATGAAAGAGAAGGGGCTCCCTAACACATTCATCCACCCGTTCAGAGAGGAAGAATGGTAACCGAACGAATCGAATCAAAAGGGAATTGTAATCGGCAAGAGAACCTAAAACGCTTGATGAATGAACGCAGTCGTCTTCTGGCTGCATTAAAGATTCCTCCTTAATTGCCTTCTGAGATTGTGCGTGTAAAGGTTTGTAGGACAAGGCTTCGGATTCATGTACTCGGAGACATGCCGTGTCGTGAAGGGAGGGATTCATTAAATTTTCCACTTTTATCGTTCGTTTTACAGTTGGCTGCCTCAAGATTACAATTCCTTTGATTTTGCCTTCTTTTCCCACCGATTTGCACATCCTCCTGTGTTTTTCTTTCCATTACGACACACCAGCCTTTATGCATCGATCGAAAGAGGAGTGAGATTCTGTCTTGTTGGAGCGAAGGCGCTACTTCTTTCGTTTAGGATTTGTATGTAGTTTATTTTTGGATGGCAGATCCTGAAAAGGGAATTTTTTCATATATATATATTTAAGCAAGACTTTCATTTTTTTTTCACTTTCTTGGAGGCTTCTTTTGTATCAGAAGTGAAATTTTGGACAAAGTAGATAATGCTGTATATATTTGGCAGTTGAGATGGATTATGATCCGCGTTGGGGAAAGATAAATATGCTGCAACAAAGGAATTCGTGGGATGGAGGGAAGCTTAGTGATCTGTGTTATTGAAATTCAGTTAATACTTTGTTACAGGTATTTTGGTTTTGTAAGAATAGACAGATTCTTGAATTATTTTTTGTATTTTTTTAATATTTTCTTACGCTTGACAAAAGGCATTTTAAATGACACACAAAGGAAAAAAAACATATTTTTTTTTGCTTGCCGATGGAATCAAGCGAGAAGGATTTTTCATTCTAACTTCATACATGGCAAGAAACTGCACCCATATATTTTTGTATAGAAAATGAAATATAAACAAAAATCATGCTGTATTTTTCAGTATTTTCAGTATGTGTCGTTAACAATTAAATGTCGTTAAAATATTAATTTATTCTTTTCCATTTGGAGATACTTGTTGCTTTTATAAAAATTCTATTCTGGGATTCTCCAAAGAATTTGGTGGACTTATCCAGCATTCTTTCAAGAGAAACGCAAACGAAGACCAACTTCTTCCAAAAAATTATAACAAGCTAAAGAATTTAATAAAGCTAATAACTGAAAATTCATCAATAGGAGCATTATGAGCTTTTAATCAGGTTTCTATACTAATGGTGGCTTTATGTTCTCTTAATCAATTTTGTGTACAGATACTGCCATATAGTTCATTTGACAAGTTTTCATGTGTCATGGACATGAATCGATACAAGTTATGAAGGATATTATTACATTATAATGGAAATGTAAGATTTTCAAACAGAATTTTAAAAAAATCCCAAATTATTTCCAAGTGAAGAAGGATAAATTAATTAGAAGGATAACTCATTCATCGAGTAAGGAATTATATTTCAAGATTTATCCATATATTTTCCTTTCACTTTGATAACTAAACAATCATTGATGAAGCATTTTTACAATGTATACAGAAAATGAAAACTCTCTAAATTAGTAACTAGTTATTATTAGTCCTTGTATGTTTAGCTATAATCGGTAAAGAGGGCGTGCCCATCATCATAATAGCACGGAGGAAGAAATAAAAGCGAAGGTCGTCATTGGTGAGGAGGTAACCAGGCACATCATTATTATTCACCACTTACTGAGAACAAACACCCACAATTCTAATTTTGAAAGTTTACGACTGATGGTTAGAATAAGCAAAATTATTTTCTATTACATTATAACGTATACATGTTTGCCAATAAAAAATTTCATAAGGAAGGATATATATTGTCTAAGTTTCAAAGGGCAATTATCTCGTTTAAGATTAAAATATTAATCTTTTGTGTATAGTAATTTTATTCGTAATCATTTTCGTAATATTCAGATACTAATAAATGCAGCGCATTAAATTATGAAATTAATGATTGTTCAATTTATTAAATCTAGAAGACTGATAATCGTTAATTTGATAAGAATGGCATTGATAATGGCCATATTGATTCTTTATTATTGAATTAGATTATTTGTTTAAGAATAGTTGGAAAGTAGTTTTAAAAGAATAAAATGATACTTTACACTGAAGACTATTCATGTTTTCTAATGAAAAAAATAAATAAATAAAACCATATTCTTGATCATTTAAAAAATAGCATTATGACTACCGTTGAAAATTTTCTTTCCAAGTAATGACATAAATCTATGATTCATTACATATTTTTTTTTCAAAATGAATATGCATTAGTTTTCTCGAGATTGGTTCTTACAGTTTCATTGCGAAAGCAAACTCGATTTCTCATAAAACCCATTAGAAAGCAAAAGATATGCCCAAGAAAAGATATGCTATCCTTTCATTCCATTAAAAATGCATCAACTGTGAATATCTTCTCGGTTTTATTGGTTTCGAAGCGTAAGATGTATGCGGATCGGTTGTAATGAAAGAATAGATCAATTTTCAAAACTGGTGAAAAATTCGATTCAAACATTATTGTAAATATATAGAATCTCGTGTAATCTCAGTTTGTATTTCAATCTGAATCGATAGTGAAACTCCTTTTTTTATACATTTTACACAAAAAAATGTTTTTTAAACTAATATAAGATTTTATATATACATATACCCATGCAATAAAAGAAAAAAATAGAAATAATAATTAAAATGTAATTACAACAAATAATAAAAAGTCCTTAAAAATAAAATTATAATTAACAAATAAAATTAAAACTAAAGAATAATAATATAATAATAGACGTGCTCAGACGTTAAAAAAGATGAAAAATGCACATTTAAATGTAATTTTGTATTATCTTATTAAGTATATTCACATATTGTAAAATGTACCAAAATTTATAAGAAAAGAATTTTAATTGATTGCGCTAATTCAAAAATATATATATATAACAAAATGTTTTTTACAACGATTAGGCAATTTAAACTATTCTTCATTTTACTTTATTATTCATTTTCATTATGCATTTTCTTAGTTAACATTATTATACATTTTCTTAGTTAACGTTGTTTACATTTTTATGTTTCTCTAATAACTGTTCAAATGTTTGGTAATTACCATACTTGGAGACAAGGTGACATTTTTTTGAGATTTTAAACTCGTATCTTAATCTGATCTGGTTCTTTGAATTAATTTTATGAAAATTAAGTTGATCAACCAGCACTTCCGTGCTCGGTGGGGGTTGCTTTGCGGCGGCTCATCGTTATATCCGAATGTCTTCGGCCGGGACGGGGTATACATATGCCATATAAATTAATAATTATACTGTGTTCTTTCTTTTTAATATCTATATATTATATCTTCTATGTGTTATCTTTCTATTATCTGTCTGTTTTGGATCATTGTCATGAATTCTTATAATCCCTATATACATTAATAAAGTTGCATGTTCCATAAGAACTTTCATATTTAAAAATCTAACTTTAAATCTACTCTGATTTCTGAATTTCAAAAGTACCCTTATTTATTCTGAATGAGCAAATGTTCGCAGTAGAATCTCACTGCCGTAATCATGCTTTTTCGTTCTTACTACTTTTTATTTTAAATTAATGTTTTCAATATCTAGATACATCGTCGTTTCTCACCTCACAGCCCACCAATTTTAAGCCCCCAAATTTTTATTTTTAGCCAAAATAAAAACTTACTACAGCCTCCAATCTCAAAAACTAAACATATTTGGTCAATAATATTTAACAGTTTTTTATTATAGTTTTTAATTTAAAATTTTCTTTATATTATATACATAATACACGTATGATTTTTGAGGTATTATTTTCGTTTGAGTGATAAAATTGAATTAATCAAATGCACTTGTCATTATTAACTATATTATATTGATATGCATTCTGAGCAACTGGAACACAAAAGTGGCAAGTAATTATAATTAAAAAATAAATTAAATTAAAATAAAATGAATTAACGACTCTTCAATAACTTATAAAATAATAATTAAAAATGAATAAAGTAATTGCTGATTAAATAATAATAAATATTAGTTATGCAATAATACGAGTAATTAATAATGTTTCTTCAATATTTAATAAATAATTATTAAAAATTAATTAAGTAATTATGATTAATAAATGATAATGATTAGTTATACAATACTAGTATTTAATAATGATTTTTCAATATTTTAATAAATAATAATTAAATATTAATTACATAATTATGATTAATAAATAATGATGATTAGTTATGCAATAATACTTGTGATTAATAATGAGTATCTATTATTTTATAGAGGCATTATTACAGAATTCATATTATAGAATACGTATAGATATATAATCTGAAATCAGAAGTTTAATCCTTACATTTACTTTTTTCTTTGTCTGGTGATGAACTTATTTATTATTCCAACATTCTGTCAAATCATTTAATTTCTCATTTTGAAAATTTGAATCATAAAGACGTGAAATACATTCGTAAGAAACTTATTTTATATGCCTTTTGCACAGGACTTACTTAAAATAGAATTTTATGAGCTTTGTACGTTTAAAGCTTATAGTTAAGATGGAAATAAAATACTGATTATCTTAATATTAAAAATGTTGAAAAATATATTTCTAATAACATTATAGCATTCATTAAAATGCAATTTAAATATGATTATTTCATCAGCTTTAATATACTTTTTCTGAAATCTATACGATGTAAGGCGATAATAAAATCTCCAATAAAAAAACAAAGATTGCTTTAAATGGCCAATACATAAAAAATAATTTTGGAGTATTAAATAATGAAATAAAAATTTATACCCTGGCTGAATATACATAAAATATTTTCATTCAATTATAAGATATATTAAATGTAAACATTAAAAGTAAGATTATTTACTTTTTGAAATTCATTCATTACATTTAATGACATTAATCCATGGTAAAGAACATTGGATCTTAAGAAAAATCATTAGGTTTTATGCATGTCTTAGCATTCTGTATAATGTGCGTTATAAATAACAGTTGGCTTTTAAATACAGCGATAAAAGAGCATTTAAAACAACGTGTTTTAACATGTGCCTGAACTTTTATTCAAGGAAAAAAATAGGATTATAAATTTGGCTTTGACATAAAAGATAGGTTCATAAGCTGTTTTTAAGAGGTACTTAAAAGAATGAATGAGATTTTTAAAAATATTTGCTTGTACCTATCTATGTTGAAATGGATTAAAGAAGTTTCATAATTTTTTTCTTTTTGAAATTTAACACGATCGCCGTAAATCTTTCTAGAATAATTTTACAGCGTAAATATATTGTGGTTCCTTTTTTAAAAAGAAGCTTATATCTCATTAATGAAATGTTTCACATACACTTAATCCCAGAGTATATTGATGATATAATTAATTTAAACAAAAATTTCTTACAACTATTGACATACTTTGTTGTAAGAATTTTTTTAAAAAATGTCTATTTAGAAATTTTGTGGTTTGATCTAGATAAATAAACATTCAATAATGAGTTTACATTAATTTACTTGATTGTTATCTGTTTCATTTTTCACAGCACGTTATATTTCATGCTGTAGTCTAGACTTTGGTTATTAGATAATTATGTGGCTTTAAACCACAATGAATCTTCCAAATTTCAAAATTAATATCCATTACAAATGAATTAAATGAAATATTTATCTAATTAGAATTATTTACCTGAAAGAATAATTTATTTCAACTTCGGAATTATTTGTTTCCTCTTCCATTATATTAAAAGAGTTATTTATCCTCATAAAGATTTGATTGGGATATAAAATATTTCTAAAGTTATTTACCTTTAGTTTTAGAAGCGTCAAATGAAGCTATATTGTGATATAACTTCATTAGATAGACAGTTCTCTTTTTTTATAATCTATATAATTTCTTGGAGAAAATTAACAATGTGGTATCAAATTAAAATCATCTTACAATAATCATAAGGCAAATGATTACATAAATTTATTAAGAACCGAATTTAAAGAAAACAATTCAAAAGATTGAATGCTATTCCTTTTTGAAAAATTATATTAAATTATTTTTTCATTACATTCCAAACTATATCAAATTATGTTAAAAATCATATTAAATCATATTTTATATTAAAATTATATTAAATCATATTAAAAATCATATTAAATCATATTTTATATTAACATTATATTAAATTAAATAAAAATTATATTAAAATTTATTATTATTTTGTTTTAAATTATATTAAAATTATATTGTTATTATTATTTTGTTTTAAATTATATTAAAATTATATTATTATTATTATT
>JAOUZG010040945.1:1825009-1836108 GCA_026289955.1 Argiope argentata | reverse complement strand
AAAAAAAAAAGAAAGAAAATGTTCGTTAGATTTGTACCAATGTTTATTAAATAATAAAGGAGAAAAAATTATATAATTTCTTGTATCCGATTTCTTTTTTACGTTTTTGGTATTTTTTTCTCAAAGCTCAATGTACTGTGAGGGTTACAAGTACTTATCTACAGATAAAAAAAATTGAAAAAAATGCCTATTAATTTTACTTGTATAGAATTAATGGAATGATTAATTTTATAAGACAAATCTCTTATTTCAGATGTAAATTTCAAGACTAATTTCTAATTTTTGTAATTCATATTATTTCAATACTTTTCGGAATGAATAAAATAAAAAATAATTTTAAAAAAAATAAAGGATTAAAATTAAATAAAAATTGTATGGAATTAATTAAATGGGATTCACTAAATGATGTAATTTAATTATAACAGTTTAATTAAAAATTCATTTTATTCATTAATTTAATTAAGTAAATTGTTTAATTTAAATAAAATAATTAAACAATTTTAAATAACAGTTAAACATTTGACTTTACATCAAATTGAAAACGTAGAATTATTTGAAAAAATTAGTTTTATTAATGGATAAAGTCAAATTTTAGAGGATTTAATGAATAAAGTCAAATACAGCTCTAAATTTAGAGCTGTATTTTCATTATAACATTTTTCTAGTCAGCAGATCAAATATTCCTAAGATTAAATACGGTCAGATGGTGGCTTATTTCTCTCTCCGAATGCTTTTTCTGGGAGGAAGGATGAAAGAAAGAATATTTGTTAGTATAAAAAAAAGGAGTTAAATTCACGGCTGTGCTATACACATTATTAGTTAATGGATATTTATGTATGGCCAAGTACATAATAGCAAATGAAATTTGATAAAAATTTATTGTTTAATTTTCAGAATTCCCAAAAAAACCAAACTTGGGGGAAACAATACTAAAAAATTACAATAAAAATTTTAAGCTTAAGAATTGAATTTGAAACCTGATGCGAAGATCATTTATGGTATGTTTAATTTTATTACATTTTCGCATTTGATAAAGAATCAGTAACTAACCATATTAAGTTTGAAGTAATAAAAATCCAATGCTGGTCAGATTTAAGGACAAATTCGAATAAAATTGAGGTATATATATTTTATAAAAATTTGCTTGCAGCACAGAAACACTGGATGACTGCATTTGACATTATTTACACATTTCAGCAATTATCGTTTGAGATATTATTCTTATTTACAGAAAAAGCAGAAAAACCGCAACTGAAACAACCTAAATTACTGACAATATTCTTAATCATTGTGAACAAGATATGCTTTCGAAATGATAATGGATATTGGATAGTTAACAAATAAACTTTTATTTTTGCCCTTGTTTATCTTATAATATGCTCTTAAATTTAAATTAATATTTATTTTTCTCTACATATTAATATGTATGGATAGTTCATTTCCGTTTTTATTTTATATTAGATCCTAAATTGAAAAAAAAGCTGGAACTTTTGTTGATGCCAAAAATGAAAGGCAAATATTTCAGTGTTTGTCGTGTTTATTGATTATTGATAGAAAATAACACTTGTTTTACAATCACGTTAAATCTTTTAAGAATAAAAGATAATGATGAAAAATTAGAACTGTTTATATGTTTACATTACTAGATAATGATGAAAAATTAGAGGTGTTCGTATGTTTACATTACGAAATAATGATGAAAAAATTAGCGGTGCTCATATGTTTTGCAGTCGCGAGATCCTTTAAAAATAAAAGATAATGATGAAAAGTTAGAACTCTTTATATGTTTATATTATTAGATAATGATGAAAAATGAGAGGTGTTCTTATGTTTATATTACGAAATACTGATGAAAAAATTAGCGATGTTTATGAGTTTTTATTGCGAAATAATGATGAAAAATTAGCTCTGTTTATATGTTTGCAAATGTAAAAAAAGTAAGAATGTAAAAAAAAGTTTTTGTATAGGTAAAAACATTATAGGCATCATATTAACATTTGAAATAATTTTTGATGAAATGATTAGTAATTCAAATATTGATCACTATATGCGATTTAATATCCATCATTTTCATCGCCATATTTTAATTAAATGCAATTTAACGTCAAAGATTTTATCTATTTCGTTACTATTAACTAATTATCTCAAAATATGTTCCTTTAAAAATATATTTTATGATGTATATACCTTACACATAACAAAATAATTAACAAATGATTCGATCTCTCAATATCTTATTAGCTAGATCTTACGTCTCTGGCCTTATCATTAAACTCATTGATAGATATATCAAAGGGAATGAAAATGTGAACGAAAGCGAAATTATTACACAGCAACTTGTTTCCCATGCTTCGGAATGATTTCATTCCCCTTTGACGAGCAACTCGATATTAATCATGGAATAATTTTGATGAGCTGAATTAAAATTTGCATATATCTTCGAAACGAACGCTTTTCACGTGCTGTATGTATACCTCACTTACTAATGAGATCTCAAAGCTATTCCGAAAAGCGTCTAAAAGCTTTATTGCTGAACCTACCTGAATAGGATGGACTGGCGCAAATTATCTCCGCAAACAGAGCTTCTCCCAAGGGGTGGAGCTTACTGGCATCGAATGTCAATCACCAGAGGCCTCTCAGCACCTCATTGGCTACGCTGATCACATTAGCGTTGGTAGCAGTAAACTTGCCAGAGAATTTATATACAGCACTTCAACATTCAAACCATCTCATGCAAATGGGATTGTATTTGATTTCCTTGGCGGTCGAGAGGGGACGCTAGTGTCGCAATGAAAGTGACATATATACGGTATCAAGATACCAGGGAGTAACATCCGAATTCAATCCCGTCTGTGTATTGATATCAGTCTTTAGCGATTTATTCTGGCAAGAGAGATGACACCCTTTATGACACGAGAGGAATGAGATGTAGTGTCCCGTGTAATTGCCATTTGAGAACGTAGAGTGGCAGGAAGGAGACCAAAGTAAAGTGATTTTAGCAAGCCAATGTCGTTTAGTGTCCAGATTTTGAGCATACACTCTAGTGTCAATGTATCGGTTAACTTCAGTGCATTTACTTGTACCTAAAGTTGTTTTGTCTAAAAATAGGGATTCAGCTTGCCTTTACTTAATATGGTTTGGGTCACTGGAGTGTATTGTTAAAGTATAAAAGTTAATATTTAGTATATGTTTAGTAACGTATGATTACACATCTACCTTTAAAATGTGTGATGCTGAAACAGTTAAAAAGGGGATACTACTACCTCCATTTAACCCCTGCGACTCACCTCGATATGAGGGCCTGACTTAACTTTGTAGAGGCCCGGGACAAAAACTTCTTTGGGACCCCTTCTGCTTCACTACTTTAATAATGAAAAACATTCTTTAAAAATAGAAACGTAAAATAAAATTTCTATTCGCTTTGTCCCCCCCTATATATTTGGTAACCCGGGGCAACTGCCTCGTATGACCCTGTCTTAGTCAGGCCCTGCAATCACATGATGATGAAATGCTTCCAGGATGGCGATTGTTTTTCGTCATCCTGCAGAGTACAGAAATAGGTGGGGATTTGTCTCCTCCCATCAATGATGGGACGTGCTTCCTACGGGAAGGGTTGTACCGTGGCAGGTGATGACCATTAGGACTCAAACTCAGTTACCACCAGTGTTGCTATTGTGTCAGTCCTGTCATTCAATTTTATGGTTTATTCATTGTGCCTTTGGGAGGGTCAGAGAGTCTGGTATGGTTACTACCTCCTTGTCACAGTTATTAAATAGGGAAAATAAGAAATTGCCAAAGGACACCAAAATAAAAGTGACTCTGAAGACTCTATAGGCGTATTTTTTTTTCTTCTTTCAATTGTTGGAATTTTTTTTTATTGCGCTTTCTGTAGTTATAAAAGACATTCAATCAAGCTTATTCAAATCACTGTCAATTAATATTTAAATTAATTTTGGAATATTAATTTAGTTATATTCTCAATTAATTATCAATTGAAATTTTTTGTTATGTTACAATTAAAAAAAGAGCAGCTTTATAAGTTTAAGAATGATAACTGAAGCTATTATAAAATATTATTTAGTTGAATTTTTGTTCTTTTACTATTTTTAATTATCAGCTTGTATTTTTACAAAATATGCTGCATACTCTTTTTTAATTAGCTGTAACGAATTAATTTATTAATTTCAGTTTGTTACAACATTATTTCTAAAATTAATTATAGAAAAAATTAAAATTTTCAAAGAATTTCATTTAAATGTTATAGGGTAATAATTCTCATTTTTTTAAAAAAATTGTCTGCATTAGTGTAAGTAATGTCACAATGTCTTTTCCTTAGCTATGAGAGAAATCTACATATATTTTTCCAATGGACATCCTTCAAATTCTAGCTTCGCAAATTATAGTTGCAAAAAAATGTTTTATATGTTAGTTTATAGAGTAATTTTTTTAAAAAAATTTTGTTTTAAATATTGTAAGAGGAACCATTGAATTTGCATATATTTTTATACTACCCATGTTGGTATAATGTAACGTGGAATTGATGGAGGTCAAGTTGATGTTAGTAATTACCAGGAACATTAAATATATGAAATATTATTTAAATTGTATAAACATTAGTTCATGATCATTATTTTTGTAAATTATCAAGTATTAAGATCGTGTTATTTTAATTGTCCTACACCTTCTAAACTCGCTGTACACTTGAACCATTTTAATGGTGATCATCCACATAGCCTTATTGTATTATTATTATAATCTTCTTCTTATAAACAGCTTGAATACTAAACAAACACCTCCTTCTTCAGCTTTGAATAATAAAAGAAAATTCTGTGGTCAGATAGTAGGCGAAACGTTGAACACGATTTGAATTCTAGATCACAAATATAATATATTGTTATAAATAATACTAAAACGATTTGAAATTGACAAAATTTAGAAACACTCATACGATTATGGAATTGATATCATGCAATCAACAGCAATTTTTTAAACTTTAAAATGACATGAATTTTAATTTTTTGCTATAATATTTGTTGAATATCAAACAAAATTATTTATATTATCTCTATGCCAGATGATAATTGTGGCAACCATTCTTCTTGTAAATTCTGATTTTTTTTGTATTCATTCTTGTTTGTGTCTCGATTGGTTGTTGGTGTTCTATGGTGAGTGCCTTGTATGGAACTGGTAATTAAGTATTGTGGAATAGAAATTAGTTTGATCATTCAGAAAAAAACCCAGCACTCGTTGAAACTTTATTAAAAAAGTAATATATACAGTCCATTTGGTATTCTACAATATTTTTGAAATTCAACATGGGAAAATACCGAAGTAATGCATAATTTTTATTTAATTTTTTCATTAAAAATTGAAAGAAATGTATCTTTCGAGATCCACATGCATATCCTCCTTTTTATACATGTATCAAATTAGGTGACTTGGGTAATGTTAGGACAAAATAGGCCAAAATTATTTCCCTTTAAAACGCTGACACACACACACACACACACACGCACGCACACAGTCAATATTATTAATTATAAAAATTCATCGGCAAAACATACTATTTTTGCAATATTCCCTATATGAGAAGCTTATTTAAATTTATCTGAAATCATTTGTTAAAAAAATGCTATAAATATTGAATTTCTGTTCAATTTCTCTATTATTATGTAACAATAGATAATTTTATAAACTGTAGAATTATAATGGAAGAAAAATAATTTAAGTAAACATGAAGTTGGAGATTTTTTGAAGAAACAACTTGACAAAACAGCTTCAAGATATTATTAGCTAATTTATTACAAAACATTTATGTAGACGGTACTTATTTCCTTCTTGAAGAAGCAACACACTGGGACATGATAACATACAAAGACTAGATTAAGACTGGAAATCAATAAAAAATATATGTACTTTCCTATGTAAGCAACATCATCAATGGATGCACGAACTCTTGTTTGGCTTCTGCATTGAATTATCGAACTTTTCGAACAGTAAACTTCCATTAGGTAAAGAATCTGAAAAAGAATATCTTCTTTTTTTCTCATGAATCTTTATCCAAAATCGTTGATTAATTGTTCCATATGTACAGTAGAGTGCATCATCATATTAGATAGAAATTAATCTTATGTTTCATTAGGATTAACTTCGCTGAAGTTTTTTAGAGAACGGGCCAAGAAAATTTAAATCAGCCTAGGATAAATACACATCGCAGTTATCTCATTACAGAGAAAATATCTTATTATAAAGAATTTCAGCGATAAAAAAAATAACACCAATAAATTAATTTATCAAAATATACTCTATCTTGCAAATGGAAATCATAAGACCATAACAAAATAAAGAATTAGAATATTCATTTTAACTCTAAAAATTATTTTGAAAACCCAAAATTATGAAGTTTAAAATTTAGTAATACTTATTTTTGTAAGTTATAAAAATAAAAACCTAGGTGAATTTTGTTTACCAAAGTAGCCTTTAGAGAGAATCTGTGATACAAGTATGGTAATTAAATTTAATTTCTGTAATGAAATTTAAAGCATACTAAGATGAGTAAAATTACAGTTATAAAGATCATAATTATCTCAATACAGAGAAAATATCTTATCCTAAGGAATTTCAGAGATAAAATGAAATTATCACTACTAAACTGATTTATCAAAATATACCCTATCTTGCTAATGGAAAACATAAAATCATAACAAACTAAAAAATTCGAATATTTCTTTTAATTTTATAACGATAAAGATTATAAAGATTAATTTTATAACATTTTAATTTTAATAACGATAAAGCTAAACAAAAATATTGAAATTTGAAATTGAGGAATATTTATTAAAATTTTCCTAAGTTATGAACAAAAAGTGAATTTGGGCCAACTAAAGTCGATTTTGAAGAAAGGCTGGCACACAGGGATGTCGGTTATATTTAAATTCTGTTAAATTTCTGAAACAAAATTTTTCCTCTATGACTTCATCATACACTTTTATATGTATATAATCTTATTTGAGGATTTAAAAATGTTTAGTATGATTTCTTTTTCTTTTAAATTTTGTGGTATCAGAAATTTAATTTTTAATTGTTTTATAAATTAAGAAAGTTTTTAAAACTATATTTTTTCCCTTTTTGTTTTTAATAATGGGTCAAAATCCCTGAATTAAATATTTAATGAAGTGATGAAAATCGTTTGAATTTCTTCTGCACATTGTATTCTATTGTTTGATGATAAAGCAAATCATAATTAAAAAATTCGGACTACATTTAAATTTTCAGTGTTAAAAAATAATTCAGACTTCAAAACGATACCAAAAAAAGTTTTATTTTAAATTTTTGGAAGTTAGCATAGATGAAACGTCACAATTCTTTTTTGATAAATTCCTCAATATTTGGTTTTGTTAGAATATAAAGTGAAAATATCCTCTTCCAATTTGCATATCAATGTACAATCCAACGTGCATAACAATGTGTAATCTAATATGCATAACAATGTGCAATCTAATGTGCATAACAATGTGCAATCTAATGTGCAAAATTGGTATCTGAAAGTCAGATGATCTTACTTGTCAAGTGGCAAAATATATGCAATTAGTTTAGTTCTGTTAGTTTAGTTATATTAATGTCCCATTATAAACCAACACTAAGGCTATTTGGGGAAAGATTTTGCAATTTTGAACTGAATTCAGATGTCGAGGATGATACCCGAGCTGGCAACCTCTCTCCAACCACACCAGCGGGAGGATATTTGGCACTTACCAATTTCAATAGACCTATTTACACGATGGTTTTTCGATGGAACAGGGATTCGAATCTGAAATCTTACTGTTCACAAGCCGAGGTATTACTACACTCATAGTTATCATTATTATTAGTAAATATAAAAAAGTTGTGAAATAATGTTTAGACAAAGCAATTCATTAACTTTAAACTAAACATTCATTAAAACTATGCTAGCTTAGACTATTTTAGTAAAACCTTTATAAATATATGAACCAAATAGAAAATTTACATGTGACCAGAATAAAGAATGAAACAGCTAACATAAATCTAAAATTTTCCGGCTATAATCCTGTTTATTCTACGGTTAGAATCATCCTATATCTGTTCCATTCAATTTCACTAAGCAAATGCCATGTACTGAATAAAATATTTATGAAAACAAAATCAAAAACAAGCGTCGACCCTCCAGAGGAAGTGACATTGAATATGAGACGGGTAGAAATCGATGTCCCTACGGGCTTTAAAAATTTTAATATTTTGCAAACCAGAAGGGGAAAGTTAAGAGAAACTTATTTACGCAGTTAATAACCTTGTTGTTTACACGGTAAATTTAATAACTCCAAAAGTCCCGTTTCCCCTATAAATAACCATTATTCCCTTACCGCTCCGCAGAATTCATTAGACTAAAGCAGGCCCCGATACCATCGAATAAATGACAACTCAGCCTCTAAGGTTGATTGTTTGATCAAAACACTTTAAAATAGGAAGTAACTCTTGCTTAAAAATTGCGAAAGTGAATCCATCATTCATAGAAGCGAGAAAATTGAGTTCTTCCTCATAATTATATTTAAATCCGATGTGCGATGTGACCTTTATGAAGACATATGAATAAAATTCCCTTCTTTCTGTGAAAGAAATTAGAGAGAAAATATAAATCTTGGAACTGGATCATTAGATATGTTGATTTAATAATGGATTTCTTTCATAAATAGTAATTACCCAAATTAATCTTTTAAGTATTGCAAAAGAATTAGCATTTTGAAACTGGAAATGGCTATTACAAATAATTAAAATAGGTGAACATGTAAAATACATTTTAAATAGACATGCACATTTAAAATAGAGGAAGAAATTAAGATAATTTTGAAGTATTTTAAAGTAATTGGAAAATAGATTAACAGAAAATATAAAGTTATCAATGAAATTGCTGAATTTAATATTTTTCAGGTTTGAATAATAATTAAACTTTTATCAGTCTTACTCTTTGTGAGATTTTAGTCTTTACGAAAATTTATTAAATGCTATTTGTTTAGAAAAATGAATATTAGAGAAATTGTAGATTGGACGATGTGGTGAAATAAATTTTAATTTAACTAATCGAGAATAAATGATGTTTTTATAATATAATACTTCTTAATTAAAATATAAAATTTAAAGTACAATTATTTATTAATTAATTTTTGAACTGTTCGAAATAATACTGAAAGATAGTAAAAATAGTTCTGATGTAAATCTAAATCTCACTAAATTCATAAATTAACAAGCCAACCATTAAAATGTTTCAAATTTATTTTCAAATTATTTTATTTAATCATTTAATTAAAACTTCTTAGCTTTAAGATTTATTGATATCCTTGCAGATTTATAAAATGTAGATATTTTTAATTATTTCAAAAGGCCATTTTTTTCTAGTCAGAGTATATTAAAATATTTTGTGATTTTAAAGAATTAAAGTAAATAATTTAACTTTAATAAAGTAAGAACCTAAATTAAGAAAAGTAATTAGTTCAAATTTAACTTATTATATAAATTTAATTTGATTTTGTAATTAATTTTAATAATTAGTATACATATATATATATATATATATATATATATTTATGCTGTGTAATTTTTCTGAAATTACTTTATTAGCTGTATCAAAATAAAATCATTTTTATAGTAATTTAAAGTATTTCTTCTACAATGTTTATAAAACTTTCTTTTACATGGTGGTTTGGAAAATAGTATTTTTGTCCTAATTGGTGGATATATTCTGTTAGCAAAAGCAACTAATTGCCTGGACCTTATACATATCTGACTAAAATTGCGTGTGCCTATTTTTGAAGTAAATTTAAGATATGTAAGAAAAGAAACCAGTTGGATTTGTCTCCCTAAAACTGTCTCGCGTGCTATTTATTAAAGAAGTTATAAAAGAAAAATTCTCGTAAAGAATTGATGTAGAATAGTTAGGAAATATTAACCCTTGACTATGTCTTTGAATAATACTGAATCTATTGTTGTGTTTACCTTAAAATCGTTTTGACGATTAATTTCTGGCCTGCGGTTAAAAGAAAGAAAATCGAATGTATTATCAAGTCAGAATATATTGTTTTGGGAATGAGGTGTTCTGATGTCAATAAAAATTCGTAGGTGGAAAATAAACATTTTAATCCGTAGATGAAAAAGCGAAATCCTATTATCTGCACGAGCATCTTAAAAAATCAACTTTTAATTAAGTGTTGTCATTTTATTTACAAAAGCTCTGATTTAAAATAAAATAAGTTAATTACAACTGCAAATAAAACCTAGAGAAATGTCATTTTGAACACGTGATTATATGAAAAGTAATAAACAGGAAATGTGTTTTTTTTAACGTTAAATGAAATATAATCTTTTTTGATCGTTTGGAATAATAAAGTGACTCACTCAATGAAACAATTACTATGAATAAAATTATAATATAACTTGCACGAGTACGTGGTGCTTGGCCGTTTCAGAAATTTTGTTCTGACATGATGCATTGAAATATGCATAGCGGATTTCATTTTATAATTTTTTTCGATGTTTTTTTCAACTTATTGAAACAAAAATTCGATTCCAAACTGTACTAGTAGTAACAAAATTTCATACCAATTTTGATATATTTAAGTTATTACGTCATTCAGTTTTCTAAGTTACATGCTTATAAAAGGACAAACCAACAGTTGGTCAAAACCTCATTGAATTAGGTTCAATATTTGATAGATTTCTACACTACAGATTTTAATCCTGTATATTGCATTCTATTCATCTAGCTCTCTTTGATTGCTATCGCATTAAATTCGAATTTCGAATACTCTAAATGCCGGAGAGATAAGATTACTTTGATCGGAATGTGTTCAAAATTTAAAAGAAATCTGCAAATCTATTATAAAAATTCGTATAACATATTCTACCTGTTTTGCTCAAGATGCCTTTTAAATGTTTTTTTTTTGTCACAGATTGATAAACATCCATCAAAAAATGTTATTTTTCTTGCTCATGGAATTCTAAAGTATGCAAATCATCAATTGGACATCTTTCATGTTTGCAATATATTCTCTTTACTTAGCATGCGAGAAAGTGTAAAAAAAGTGATT
>JAOUZG010040945.1:1807811-1819845 GCA_026289955.1 Argiope argentata | reverse complement strand
ACCGTTCAAGAAATTACGTTCTGACATGATACATTGAAATATGCATAGAAGATTTCAGTTTAATCTTTATTAACTTTGTTTTGGCAAAAAAGAATATTCCATAATCTTCTTTCAAATAATTACCAAGTTTATACCATTTGGTCCTGTAGTTTTTTTACGTCCTTTTCAAAGTGAAGTTTAGTTATAAAATACTTGTATATTGAGAGAATTCTAAAAACGTATAATTATCTAAATTATACTTTTTGCATTATCTAAATCAAATCAGTTGGACTAATATACCCAAATCTTTTTCGAATACTTTCTTATAAAATTTCCATTCCCTTCGCATAAAATTGCGGACTTTGTGTTAAGTCTGTAATCACTTTGAAACTTTTTTTCTTTCCCACTTGAGCTGATTGTTTGGCAAAATAGTAAAAAAATACATTTTGCTTTATTTGTATTTTCAGTTAAATAACCTGCGATCGGTTTTAATTTGTTTGATGTCATGCAGTTAATATACAAGTACAGGACAATAAAACGTGTATATAGTTTTCTCGCTTATTGAAATTAAATTCGAAAAATATCATAATTATAGTCATAAAACGCATACTTATATTCATCCACTTAAGTCATTGTGGTTTTGAGTTTTTGAATTAGCATCGAAGGTGAAAATATGGACATTAAGACGAATCACTTTACAGAATAGCTACAAAATTGTGATAAGAATCTACAATTTAGATGCTATAACCATTCTGATGGTGAATGATTTATCAATGTTTATATCATTTTATATTAATTCAAAATATGTAAGTTGTTATTAATTGTATCTCTACGTTTATACGCATAAAAAAACATACATTAACAAATTTGTAGAGTTCCAACCATATATGAGATTATGACCCTGTGAGATTGTGGTAAGTGTAGGATTGTAACCCTATTAGATTGTAGTAAGTATAAGATTACAACTCTATGAGATTGTAGTATGTATAAGATTATAACTCTTTGAGATTGTAGCTACATGAGATAGTAGAAAGTACAAGAATGTAGCTCCGTGAGATAGTAGAAAGTATTATATTGCCACTCTACGAGATTGTAGAAAGTATTATATTGCAGCATTATGGGATTGTAGAAAGTATTATATTGCAGCTCTATAAGATTGTAGAAAGTATTATATTGCAGCTCTATAAGATTGTAGAAAGTATTATATTTCAGCTCTATGAGATTGTAGCCCCATCAAATTCTCGAAAGTATGAAAATGTAGCTCCATGAGATTGTAAAAAGTACAAGATTGTAGCACCATGATATTGTAGAAAATATTATATTGTAGATCTATGAGATTCTAGAAAGTATGGAATTGTAGCTCCATGTGATTCTAGAAAGTATGAAACTGTAGCTCCATGAGATTCTATAAAGTATGAAATTGTAGCTCCATGAGATTGTAGAAAGTATTATATTGTTGCTATGAGATTGTAGCTCCATGAGACTGTAGGAAGTATGAAATTATAGCTCCATGAAATTTTAGAAAATATGAGATTATAGATTGAGATTGCAGCTTAGATTAGTTTAGTTTATTTATATTAACGTTCGGTTTTAAGGCTATTTTTGATGGACCTCGTAATTTAGAACCAGGGCCAGGTGACGAGAACGACACCTTCTACATAATAAATGATAAAATTAATATTCAGTTCTATTTGGAAAGCTCTTTATGATTTGTCGCTATCATCTTCGAACACAAAGATAGACATATTTCATCTGGATGAATGTCTCACGAAATTTTATATAAATCTACAAATTTAGATTTAACCAATTACAATTAGAATAACCAACTACAATATTAGATTTATTATTGTAGCTACAAGTATTTCTTAGTTATTTTATTTTAAAACAGGCACCCAATCAGAATCAGAATCAAGGAAATATAAAATAAAAAGATTTGTTAGATTCTAGAGTTATAGATATGTAATGGTTTTTAAGATTACAGTACTTTCTATTTGTATACTTTCTATATGAGAAAGTGAAAATAAAGATTTATAAATCACCATAAAAGAAAGAATATAACTTTTTTAGCCGATTCAAGAACTATTTGTCAGGGAATTTTACCTGTGACATAATGTTATTAATCTTTCTTTTTTTTTTCAGGGACACCTACGTAAACCCTATTTTGTTAAAAAAAATTACTACACTTCTTCCGCTCTAAATTTAAATGGCGGCAAATAAAACCTTTTTTTTTCATAGGTTTGACATAATTAATCATCCAAAATATTTCATTTATCACTGCGAGTTTTTAGAGTCATTTTTGGAGGTTAAAGATTAATCACTAGAAGTAGTGTAAACGGGTGAAATATGAAATAAAACGAGTGATGTATTTTGTAAGGTGAAAGCTTCCCAGCTTATGTTTTATAAGCAAACAATTTATGTTCGCTTAGTGAGTTTAGATATCAAAGGAGTGTTTTTGTGAGAAAAAAAAGTAGTCAAATAGGAAATAACGGAAAAATATTACCTGACATCGGTGCATTTCTAGAATTTTTATTGCTTTGAGTTTGCTAAGTGAATAGCTTTTTTGCTTTGAAAGAAATGCAAAATGCACAGTTCATCATTTGTAAATTTTGTTTACGTGATTTGTCATCGCTAGACATCAGATAATAAATTTCACCTAGAGCCTTTAAAGAGCTGAAAGCAGAATTGATTGAAAAGTAACGCAACTAGTACACCAAATCATTTTTAAATGGTTTTTTTTGAGTTTTCATTGAAATTTTCTTAAAACTAAAATAATGAATTTATCTCTTTGTACATCTAAGACTGAAAATAATGTCAGGGCAATTGCTTTAAACGAAGAACAACTGATTTAATATAAGTTCTAAGCTAGATTATTTCAAGTTTTACATATCATAGAAAAAAGTTCAGTATTTAATTATTCTTAGAATTTTTCCTAGTAATTAGCGTAAATGAAAATATGCTTCTAAACATGGATATATGCAAGAATTTAATAGAAAACTTAAATAGGATATTAAAGATTCCTGGTTGGTATAAGCCCTATATAAGTTCAAAAAAGTTCAGGAATGTTAATGATATTTCTATTAAATTTAAGATTCGTTGATTTTTGTGAAGAAATGTTATATCTTTTTACAGAATAATGAAGAGTAAATAAAGAGTAATAAGAGTAATTAATAAATCAGATTAATAAAGAGTAAGTAGTAAATAAGAATAATAAAGAGTAACTATTAAATACTAATCATTAAGAGTATCTAGTAAATAAGAATAATAAAGAGTAACTAGTAAATAACGATAATAAAGAATAACTAGCAAATAAGAATAATAAAGAGCAACTAGTAAATAAGAATAATAAAGAGTAACTAGTAAATAAGAAATATAAAGAGTAATAATTAAATCAGAGTAATAAATAGTAATTAGTAAGTCGAAGTAATTACATTATTTGTTAGAGGAATATATAATCTATTTGGCATGTTGTTAGAAGAGCGAGTTCCCTATTTTAATTGCTTGATGTGAATTGCTGTCTGCCAATGCACTGCTAATTTCTTTCTGCTCTGTCTTCGTGAGCGTTTTTATTGAGTCTTGCTACATGTGTTTGTGATTTTTGTTACTGAACAGTGGGTGTGGAGTCATGTATTTCCACAATTGTACCAAGGTTATTGTTGGATATTCAAGTATATATCCAAGCTTCAAACAATCAAGAGTGTATTTTCACAAACTCATAAACAATTAAACATGTAGATAAATGGCTATAATTTTACATAATGTACGCTTCATGGTAAGCTCCTACCTCGCTTTGTAAATACATCCAACTATGCATTTTATCCCTCACGGCCAGCAAGATAAACACACAAGAGGAACACTCAAACCGAACAGCCTTCAGAATCGCAAAGACGTAACCTAAAAACAAAAGGTTCTGTAGCGCCATCTACATAATCTCTCCCATCACAATAGTGCACCATTGTCGATATTGTACTTCTTGCCGTTTATTAAGAACATCAACAAGATTCCATTGGCTTTAGACTACAATTAATCTAAGGCCGGCTTCATGGCACAGAGGTCACGCATCTTCCTCATGATCTGGGTGTCCTAGGTTCGAGTCCCAGTTAGATCATAATTGTTCCTTTCTGTTCTATCTGTCAGATGTGTGGAATGTACCCCCTCCCCTGTAAAAACGGGCCGTGCAAGCAAGTGTGATGCTTGAGTAGCTAGGTCGTACTCTTGGTCCTAGTCGACGCTACTTTAAACAAGAGGTATAATTATAATAAAATGAGTAATCTAGTAATCATTAATAACTAAGGATATTCATGTTATGTCTTCATGGTATTATACATTAGAAAATCAGATTAAATTACGATTTTTTAATTAAGAAAAAATTAATTTAATCTGAGAAATATTCTAAATTTTTTATGATAAAAATAAATTACATTTCAAAAGCATTATTCAAAATCTAAATACTTTGGAATTTAATTGCACCAACGATACATAAATAAAATAAAAACTTCATGCATAATAATCTTAATCATACAACAGACGGAAATTTATTATGAAATTAATTCATTCTGTTTCATTTTCAAAAACTCAAAAACTCAAAAAAAGATTATAAAATTAAAATAAACTTTTGATAATAAAGCCTCAAGTTTTGCTATTATCTTTAATTTTTAGTATGTGTTTATTCTAATTAGAAAATAACTATTTTTATTATTGAAGAAAATTATTCAGTAATTATCGGTATCTCTGATTTATCTCTAATCATCATTTATTCAGAGCCGAAATTCACATTCCATGAATGTCAATAATGATATTTCATATCCTGTGCTCTGATAAAATTTGAGCAGTGAAAACTTACGAACGATTGATCATTCACTATTTACATTTGATTTAACTGCTACATCCTGAAATTCCAATTCATTTTAATTCAAGGTAGCAATCGTTGACAAGTGTTCCAAATACTAATCTTAGAACATAATATGGATGAGATTTGATTCTGATATGGTCGGTAGTTCATTAATTCTGAATTTAAGTAAACATTTTTTTTACATTTGTCTTCAAATATTCATTATTTATCATCCTATAGTATTTAATATTTATCATTAGTATTTCAAATGATCAATAACTATTATTATCATTTCAAATATTCAATAATTATCATTATCATTTCAAGCATTTAATAATTATTATAATAATTTCAAGCATTCAATAATAATAGTAATTTTTTTCTATTCCATAATTATCATTATCGTTTCAAGCATTCAATAATATAAATTATTATTATTTCTATTCAATAATTATCATTATCATTTCAAGCATTTAATAATAATTATTATTATTTCAGGTATTTAATAATTAACATTACCATTTCAAGCATTCAATAATAATTATTATTATTTCTTTTCCATAATTATCATTATCATTTCAAGATTTAATATTTATTAATATCATTTCAAAAGTTATTAATACTATTTCAAGCATTCAATAATAATTATTATTATTTCAAGCATTCAATAATGATTATTATTATTTCTATTCCATAATTATCATTATCATTTCAAGCATTTAATAATTATTATTATCATTTCAAGTAATCAATGATTATCATTATAATTTCAAGCATTCAATAATTATCATTATCATTTTAAGCATTCAATAATAATTATTATTATTTCTATTCCATAATTACTTTTATCATTTCAAGCATTTAATAATTATTATTATCATTTAAAGTATTCAATAATTATCAATATCATTTCAAGTATTCAATAATTATTATTATCATTTCAAGTATTCAATAATTATCATTTCTATTTCATGCATTCAATAATTATTATGATGATTTCAAGCATTCAATAATTATAACTATCATTTCCTTCATTTTTATCATTATTAGATAAAAATTTATCCCAAAACATGACTTATTCAGAAACCAATCTCGCATTTCATAAACTTAATTGATCGAATTACACCAAGATCTCCCCATGATAAAATGATTCGAGTTCTGAAAACTTATGAATGAGTGATTACTCCCCATTTATATTTGAATTCAGGCCCTTAGTTCCAGTACAAATTAACCAAATAAACTACAACGCAGCAACGAGCGACGGAGATTCCAAATGCCCACCTATTTGCAGGTTATCTGGCCGACCGGCTAACTAAACGCAAACTTAATCCCTAATGAGATCCACGGTATCTTAACGTATACCTCGAACAGAAGTAGACCCATTAATAATTCCTGGGGTTCTCCAGTAGGAGGAGAAGGGCTTAAAATAGGAATGCCGCCTTAGCTCAGTAATTTGGACAGAGACGGAGAGGTATGAGTCGCGGATTGTAATTGCGTGAACTCAAGTGCCGTAGTCGGCTTAATTTGGCCGGGTAAAGGGGATTGCAGAAACACATCAAAACATGTAATAGCGACGAGTATTCAGAGGTGCCGCGGTCTGTGGTTTAGTGATGTTTCCTCTCGCTCTCCTCCCCGGCTTTATTAGGTTCGTGAGTTTTGAAAGGTTTGTGAGGCAAATGCGAGAAGAAATGTGAGCTTCCGAGATTCGTGCGATGGGAATTTTAATCAGTCATGCGGTATGTTCTTTGTGAGGTTAAGATAAGTTATTATTAAGTTCATGTTTCGAGATTTCAACATGCTGCTGTGATTGTAAATATTTAAATTCATGTTTTGGAAAATTAGGATTGAGACAGCATCAGTCAAATGTGATTTAAATTTAAATGGTTTGTTAAATTATTTAGAATTGGTTTGTAAGAAAATTAATCTTTTTTACCTATAATAATAGTGAAATATATAATATTAATGAAATTACTTATATAATGAAGATAAAAAAAATATAATAATCATAAAATTCCTTATTTTGAAATTCAGTAAAACAAAATAAATCGACTTATGACATGATTATATATTTTATCCTATATATAATAAAAAAATTCATCTTGGTGAGTCAAATTAGCTTATTATTAAGTTCGTGTACATTATTTCAATATGCTAGTATGATTCAAAAGATGTAAATCCACGTTTAAAAATATTTGAGAATGAGCCAGTATCTGTCAAATATGATTTAAACTTGAATGGCGTATTAGAATATTTAAAGTCGAATTATAGCAAGGTTTATCTGCTTTTCACTTTTGTAATAAGGAATAAAATATATAATATTAAGGAAATTCCTTTAATAAAAAAGAAAAAAATACATAATAATCCTTATTATACAAATATAATAAGGATTATATATATGAAAGGATTATATTGAGAAAATATAATAATTCTTATTATATGAATATAATAAGGATAATGATTATAGGATAAGGATTATATTTATATTTAAATTCATTATAAAAAAGGTAAACCGGCTTATAACATGATTATCTTTTTTTTCTTCTTTATGTAATAAAAAAATTTCTATTCATTTTGAAGGGTCGTAATAATTTATTATTAAGTTTATGTGCAACGTTTCTAAATTCTAGTATGATTTAAAAGATGTAAATTCATGCTTTGAAAAATTTGGGAAGAAATCAGTAACTGTCAAATATAATTTAAAGTTAAAGGTATATTGGAATATTTAGAAGTGGATTATCAAATGATTTATCTGTTTTTTCTTATGTAATAAGGAAAAAATATAATAGTAAAAAAATTCCTCATATAGTTATAAAGAAAGTTCTTGTATTTAAATTCACCAAAAAAGATAAATAATATGATTTATCATTTTTTCCCTTTTATAAAAAATAACTATATATTTTAATAGGTCATAGTACTATATCATTTCTTTTCTGTTTTAAATATTATTTTAAATGCTTGAGAGAAATGCAATTTAAAACTCAAATAAAATTTAATTAAAAAAAACATACCATTTCACTTCCATAAATGATCATTATCTCTTTAAACATAATTTCTTAAATTTTCTAATATAAATATTTTTGCTTCTTATGATTTCCAATCTAAATGCATTTTTTTTCTAATTTACTTGACATTTTACATATATTGCAATACATTTGCTTCAAAATTTACATAGATATTTATTAGAATAAGTTACAACGAAGCTAAACATCAATATGCATACGCAATCAACATCAAATTTAAGATAAAAATATTGAAGTCTAAAAAAATTAAGATATTATTCAAATGAAAAATTATGTATTTCATCGATCTTGTATTCCAAAAATAAGCAACTGAAGACATTTTGAAAATCAAAATTTTTTGTATACATATAGGGAAAACATATCCATAAACTTTAAAGTCTTATCTTAAAAAGAAAAAAAAGTTTAAATTTTTAAAGCGAAGGTAAAGAAAGACATGATATGAAAAAAATAAATATTTGATGTTATCATTTGAGAGTACTTTTTTTTTTGTCTCAGATAAACATAGAAATAACTTCCAACAAAGTCTAGAAGTACGAATTCGAAAATGGTAGGAAATGTAAACTGAAATAAATATAGAAGTGAAATTTACAAAATAAGCAAATGAACTACAACTCGTGATAAAATTCTTCCATGTAAATTGCCTCTTTATCCCGCCCACTTGTCGAGGAAAATTTTGCTAAGTAAATATAAAATATAGCACTTCGCTAATAACTTGGGGGATCAACAAACTGAAATGTTATTTCATATTTTTCTTGTCCATTATTTAGGGTTTCCTTAGTTTCCTTCCTCCTTAGTTTCTGTAATATAGGAGATTTTCTTAGTTTACTTAATTTAAGGAATATCTCTCAAACAAAGTATTTCTGCTCTGTCCGTGAGCCCATTCTCAGTGCAAAAAATCAGGTAACAATTTTCTTGACTAGCCATCCCTTCATTCATATCAAGACACATCTTTATTTTTTACAAATTCCGATAAGCAATTCCATTTCACAATTACGAATATTTCTTAAAGATAATAAAAAATACATTCTACATAAACTATTAATTTCACTAGAAACTCGCTCGTTTTCCACGTAATTGTTAAAATGAAATTTGTTTTGCCTTTCCTCGACAGCTACTCATCGCTCACATTTACGTGAACGTCTACTTTTCTTGGCTGCCAAACATAACATAAAATTTCTTTCGCATAACTTTCAAGTCAAAGAGAATACATTGCCTTAAGGGGCAGGTAGGGAACTAATTCCGACAACTGTGTTCTTATTGATGCTGTTTTTATGCTAAAAATGTTCTACAAAGCCTCAAAAGAAATTTAATAATTTGATATGGTATTTAGTAAAAATATGGTAATAAAGCATTTTTTCGGATAAGATAATAATACCTTCATAGATAATTTCCTCAATTTTTAAGAAAACTTTTGCTTCATTCGTTTCATTTTATTTCATTTTCAAAACACCAGAATTTTTTTTTCCTTCATTTGTTAACAAAAATAACTTAATTAAATCAAAAAATAAATTAAAATCATATGTTTTAATTTTTCATAAAATTTTGCGTGATACCTTTATAGTACCAGATAAAATAATTTTATTATTTAAAAAGTTTTATTTATGTATTTTTTTAGAATTATAGGCAATTTTTAAATGTCAAAATTTCACCATATTAGTAATTAATTTACTTTAATAGAACATTAAACTAAAATGGTTATGGAACGAAAATATTTAATATTATTGCAAGATTAATTGACTAACTGAATATTAAATATGTTTTGGATAAATACACATATATCCGGAATAGCTTAGAGTCAATGTGCTTATTAATAATACTACAAAAGATCTAATTAATATTTGATAATGTTATTAATTAATATTTCATAACTGATATTTTATTAATAATAGTCGAATTATAATTTAAAGAATATTCAATTTTTCTGGAAATTTTGAAACTATATACCTTTTAAAATATTTTATTGAAATTTTCATTTTATCAATTAAAGTTTTTTTTTTACTTTATTCTAACATAAAGTATTACACGTAATACTATTATTAAGAAGATTCAGTCCAATTTAAAATAAAATGGATTAATTAAAATAAGTTTTTCCATCGGAATTCACAGCTAATAAAATCCACTGAAGCCTACATTAAAAAAGAAAAAGAAAATAATAAATAAGTAAATCTATGAAACGCAACAATTTCTGTAAAAGAATTTTCATTTCATAAATCGCAATTTATAATTTATATGCAAGTTGTGAATAAAATCTCAGGGAATTTATTTTTGTCTTTATCGCCCTAGAAAAACTTCAGGGTAGACATAATGCATTCTAATCTTAGCTCAGTGGAAGACATGCTATATCATGCATGCACAGATGGAAAAGACAGTTATAACCACGAGAAAAAAAAATCTTAAATTTTTTTTTTGTCGAATTTCGGATTCGATTCTTTTCTTTCATCTAAGTTAAGAAACTCATACTTTTGGCTTGCTGAAATAAGTTGACAGAACTAGATTAGGTGACCCATATCTCAACTTTCCAGAGTAGAAAAAGGTCTCAGATATTAAAGAAAAGATTTGTTAGAACTGTAAATTGTATAACTGTTATCTCCCATATTATTGTTTCATATATAACGGCGTTTATTGAAAGCGATGCTTCAAAGAAAAAGACGTTTGATTCAGAGAATGTTTTTGAAAGTTCTATTGAAGAGAGCTGATATTTATTAATAATAAAATGCATAAGGTATTATGTAACTACACAAGTTGTTGTTACTTATGACACCTGCCATGGACAAGACATGCTGATATATCAGCAGAATTTAAGCCGGAGATATGAGTCTCTTCTTTTACAAGTAGCACAATCCAGGGCTAAGAGTACGATTTACATTCGTCACAACCCTTTATAAGCGGAGAACTACATTCATGCAAATTCATCCATCCACCCTAGATCGTAATTTATACTCGGAACAAAGAACGATCACCCTCACCCAGTAGCCTGGTATTACTCTCGATATGGAGGACTTTGCGACCACGATAGATTTAACGAGCGCCAGCCGCTACTCACACGGAAAATCTTTTGGCCGGTGAATTGCGAACTTGTAATCTAAAGAGTCCGAGTCCGAAACTCTATCATTCAGATCATCCATCCCATAAGTACTCATACATAAGGATATAAGTCTTCTGTACCAATTTAACGGATAAATTGTATAATACTCTAGTTCTTTGAAATTGTACATGGTTATTTGTAAAAGAATTAACAGTCACATATTTATATTTGAAAATCAGGTTATAAAGTAATACAGTAAACAGATTAAAAGTTAGGAAAAAATTATTGGAAATTTTTAAACAAGATTGAAGACAAGATCTTCTAAAAAAATATGTATGCCAACACGCTGTTTCAGATAATAATTTAAGAAGTATAGGTGATAAATATATGAGTAGTTGAGTAATTTTAATCTAAAATTAGGGCTTGTTATTTAACTGTAAAAATTTCTTCTCATTTCCAGATCCAAAACCCATTTTTTCTTAAATTTTTTCTAAGATGCACTCTAAGAAAATTACTTTAGCTTTAGACTCCCACGCAGAGATAGGAGGGATCAAAAATCCCTACAAATTATAACTTCGTTCTAATAATGTTTTGGATCTATTTTAATGATATCTTAAAGCCGTGCATATTAAAGAAATTTCTAAAAGAATCTTTTCGTAAAATAATTACAGGAAAAAAAATTGCGTCACTGCTACACTTTTGTCCTTTTTAACAAATCATATCCTCACGTAGAAATATCACTTACATTTAATTCCAAATCGCTCTTTTTTAAAAAACGTTGCTATAAATTAATGTTAAAATAAAATAAGTCCTCCTGTCTAATTATCTTGCCAGAACACTTGAGAAAAGTGAGAGGTGTTTTTTGTAACTTCATGATTTTACTAAAAATATTTTTAAAATATTTCTTAGACATATATAAAATTAGGAAAGGAAATCTTAGAAAACTTTGTAAGGAAAGCGTAGGTGTTCGAAAACTTTATTCCTCCCTTCGCTTTAAGCATGAGAAATAAAATGGTAAGAAATTTTTTAGGAGTGCCCCCAGACTTAATTAAATTAAAACATAGAATTTTATCCTGGAGCTTTTAAAATGAAGGAATATGGATTGATTTCAGATGAAAAAAATTAGAAAACTAATTAGGATTCTAATTATATATATATATATATATATATAATTAGAATCCT
>JAOUZG010040945.1:1771191-1802811 GCA_026289955.1 Argiope argentata | reverse complement strand
ATATAACTTTGTAATGTTTTTTCTGCATTTTAATAATGCAACTTTCTTCGTACATTTTAATTTTAATTTAGTACATAATCTTTAACACATTTTGATTCGAAATTTTTTGCCTCTATTAATTTGATGATAAAAAATATTGGATTTTCTTAGACTCTAATCACCTAAATGGGGTTTTGATTCCACTTTTATTTAATAAGAAGTATATTTTTTTAAAATTTACACGAGCAATATTTTCTGGCAGATTCATTGCTTTAAATACTTATTTATCAATTATATGAAATGAGGAAATAAAAATTTATAAAAAGGTATTTCGTATCAATAAAATTTAAAAAAAAACAACAATTTCAGAGGATAATTTGGTTACAATAGGCAGCTAAGCAGTTTTTAAAAACACTAGCGTTCAATTAAATGTGCAAAGATTTCATGCATAATCTGCAACAATAAAATATTTTTAATATATATATATATAAAATTAACAAAGTAAGAAAAAAAAACATGGTGCTGAAATTAATTAATTCTTTTTTCTTACACAGCTTCAAATATGAATGAAAATCGTGAATGAATTATCCTATGTTTTTTTTTGTACAGAAATTCCACGTGAATAAAAATCTTGAATGCAATATACCATGTTTTTGTTTTCTTCCAGAAATTCAAACATGGGTGAAAATCGTGAATGTTATTGTTTTCTTAAAAAACTTCAAATGTTCTGTTATCCAAAACAACAAACATTTATATACGAAACATTTGAACAGAAATGCGGAAATTATTCGTCTTCTCATGTTGTTGCTACTTATGGAACTAGCCTATGGATAAGCCCCCTGCTGATACAGCAGCAGATTTAAGCCGAAAGAATCTTCCCCCTGTTTTTGAAGTAGCGCCAACTAGGCTCAAGACTACACACTCACAGCACTTAACTACAAACTCACCAAATTAGATTGCACAGCCCCTTTTTACCGGGGAGGGGTACAATACCACATCTCACAGATAGCACACATAAGAATAACCATTCCCGAATCGGGATTTGAAGCCGGGACTCCCAGAACACGAGGAAGACCCCCCTACCTCTGTGTCAGAAAGTCGACTGTGTTTTCATTGTATGATTAAGCAATACAATGCAATTCAAGCAATAAAATTAAGATTTTTATAATTGGACTATACTTTTTAAATAGTAAAATCCAAACTGAATTTCAGGAGAGGAAGGAGTCAAAAGAATATTGACTATTCAAAAAAGCTGTGCCCATAAGAACAACTTTGATTTTTTTTATGTAAACAGCAAAACAATGACAACTGTATTAACGGTATTCGAATGCATACGCTACAGTTAACATCGGTTACATTTATTTATGAAAATGAATAAACCTTCCACTTTCTATGAATCACTCTTCAATTACAATCTAGTTACATTACAAGCTCAGAAGCATCTAGTAAAGCTTGTTTAATTCGAACAATCTGTAATTCCGGTTGGATAGTAAGGACTTAGAATTAAATGTTCGAGGAAGAAGAGACCACTCATTTTTTTTTCTTTTATGTCTTTCGACTTTTATTTTATTTTATTTTTTCTATTTCCCCCTCTTACTTTATCTGTTTTTGTCTCCATGATAAAAGTCAATTTTCTTCCTTGGAACGTTCATTTCTCCATCCGATTTCTACGCTCAGGTAATTTTGAGGTTCACTTAATATTCATGGAAGCGAATTGCACCTCTCTACATTTCTTTGTTCTTCGAATAGAAAAGTTCTCGAAAGTGGGTGAATGAAACTTTTAGGATAAATGTATTCGGCTTTTGTGTTTAAAATTTGCTTTATTTTTCAAAATTCTTTTTCTCGTCTATGCATATCTCTGAAGGTTTACATTCGATTGCCAGGGAAACAAATCGAAGAATATCCTGGATACTTCTTTTGGAATGAAATGACGGTACTTACGTATTATACCGTCTTTGCCAAAGATTTAGTAACGCGTTGGCATCTTAAATTTGGCATTAAAGATCAACGAATTACCCCATTGCCGGATTGCCATAATTTGCGGTTTAGCAACTCATAGGCGGCGACTTCAAATTTGGCGATAAAATTGGTTGGTATAATAAGTACCGAAGTAATTGTACTTTTTCTTCATGGAATGGGATAACTTTACTTATTTGATGCTTACTTATTTCTTATATCTACTTAGAAGAAACGTCTGTGTTTTATTTAGGGTATTGATAGGCTGAGAACTTCTTATTAATTTGCAGCAGCATTTCAGCAACAATTATCTAAGTTAGAGTTTGATTGGTTTGCTGGATTTTATTGGAACAACAACCATTATTTGACCAAACTGCGCTCGATATATGGTTAAAATAATTTCAATATCAGTTTAAAAGTGTGATTAAAAAATAAATTGATTTTTAAAGTTTTTTTTTAATTTAGCATGATAAATTTATTTAAAAATGGAGCTGACACGGCTAGACTTACTTATAGTACTTTTCAAGCCCGCTAACAGAGCTGTCAGTGATTTCAGCCGATTGAGCATCCCTTGTTTCCAGTAGCGCCAACTAGGGCCAAGAATTCGACTTACATACAAATTCATCACAACCCTTTTTAAGGAGGGAGGGGAGGGGGGTCATTCATGTATTTCATTCATTCATCCACATAAAGTAGCTTATATCGGGAACAGTGAACGATCACCTCTGAACAAGTACCTCAAGTGGTATTACTCTCAACATGGAGGACTTTGTGACTATGACAGATCTAACATGTTCTAACCACCACGCACACGGAGAGTCTTTGGCCGGCGGGCTGGAATTCTCAGTAAATATAATTGAAATGGAATTTAAAAAAACCAATGAGTTTTAAGCAGTTTAACATATGGCGGGATTACATTCACCCACCAATGCTCGAAGTTTATAACTAAAAAAGTGATCAATTAACAAAAATTATATGCTAGTGAAAATTTATTTAAAAAAAGCTATCTAACAGTAAATCTTATTTTTTATTCTAAAGAGGGTTAAAAACTGTAAGAGCATATAATAAAATATATAAAAATTTAATAACTTATTCCCGTTTTTATACCGTCTTTCCAAAGTTAAGGGATTACTAGAGATACCAAATTAGTAGTGCCTTTATTACAAAAATACTGCAGTAGATAGATAGATAGATAGATAAGATATAGATATAGATATATAGGAACTTTGTTGGAAAGGAGAACCACATCATTAATTATATAAAATATATACGACAGCATTTTTTCAGGACCAAATTCGAAAACAAAAATTCATCAAATACTTCATTAATTATGTTCTTCCAACAAAGCAGAATTTTTTAACAGGAGATTAAAAGAAAAAAGTGTTGAGCATGACACAGCATTACGCAAGTCTTCAACTAACAAATTTATCCTCAGGACTTTAAATTCGACTTCAAATTGTATTCTAGTTAGTGTAAAGGTATTCAGTTATGATATTCAATAAAATATCGGAAATATCAAATAAAAAATGAAATGCTTTTGTAACGGATTGGAAACTATTCATAAAAAAATATGTTGTTGTTACTTATGGCACTTGTCATGGGCAAGCCCCCGCTGATACGATCAGCAGATTTTAAGCCTAAGTTATGTGTCCTTTGTTTTACAAGTAGCGTCATCTAGGACCAAATGTTCGACTTAGCTATCCACATGTCTCAACCCTTTCTAGGGGGCAGACTTTAATCATGCATATTCATTCATTCATCTCAGATCGTAATTTAGACCTGGAACAGAAAACGATCATCTCTGACCCAGTACCCCCAGTGATGTTACTCTTGAAATTGCGACCACGAACAGATTTAACGAGCGCACTCGGGGAATGTTTTGACCAGTTGGGCTCTTAACGTAAGGAGTACGATTCCAACGGTTTACAAACCTGGTCATCCCGGCCGATAAAAAATATTTATAATTTTTAAGAAAAAATGCAAAATAATTCTGGACAAAATGACAATTTTTTTCTGTTTAGCTATTAAATGTTGAATAAATGTTCTTTTCATGTTCATAATATAATTTTGTATGTAATTAATACCAATTATGCTAAATTAATTAGAAATGTCAAAGAATAATGCTTTAAATATTTAAAGCTTTTATTAGCATTTTCCAATCGATTTCATGTGCATTTTCCCCCTTTTGTATAGAACTTTATAAAACTTTAAACTATTTGATAAAAAACCTCCAGAAATATCGGTGCTGCATATAATAGCTGATAATTGTTTCTCTATATTTATGCTATTGTAGATGTTAATTTAGTTTGTTTATTGAAAATTGGAGTAAGACTTTATTTGCCTTTCCTATAATGAAAATGCTTGTATCAACATTAAAATCAAAATTGATTTCTTCATAATAAAAAATATTCTTGAAGATTAATCAATGCTTTTAAGCAGAAGCGTTTTCTTGTTAAATACCATCTTATAAAAATTGGAATATTTATCCATATAAGAATGTATTCTTATTTAATGAAGAAGATATATTTATATAAGAATATATTCTTATATAAAGAAAAAAAGTTATGTAAAATATTCACATGATATGCTTAAACTATAAGAAATAAGCGTAGTTACTATTTTTTTCAAATTATTTAATTATAATTCAAAATTATTTGGTTATAAGATGCATTCAAAATTATTTAAAGTATATTATAAATAAATTATAAGTTATATTCAAAATTATTAGGTGAATTACAGAAAATATGATAAAGTACCAACAATTTTAATATATTTTTATTAATATTCAAAACGAAGTAATTATTACTGAAACAGAGAACTCATGTATTCAAAAGCATAAATGAATAATGAATATAGAGTTTATTGCTGTTTAAAATTATTCTTTTAAAGGTCTTTTAAAAAATATATATTAATTGAATATAAATAAAGGAAGATTATATGGTTAATTGTCATTTTAATTCAACTGGCAATTATTATAAACTTTCATATGTGTTTGAGTAATAAAATTAACTATCCAATTTAAATCATACAAAGCTAATTTTAGGAGTATATAAAATTTAGAAAAATTATTAAAGTATCCGACTACGTTCGAAGAACTTTTTTTGAAATATTGGATTTTTTTAACAACTGTTTATAGTTTTCAGATGTATTGTTAATTATAAACACCATAAAAAAATATTTGCAAATATAATATATTTGAGAAATAGGAAAATTTTAAAGTAAAATTTAAGTAAATTTAACCAAAACGGCTAACACTCTCCACAAAATTGTACTGCAGTAATCCTATTTTTCTTTCTACACAAGTTATAGAAAATATTGATGAATGAAATGAATAAAAATATATGAAAAATAATCATATGAAAAGAAGTTATGCGTAAAAACATACGTATATATTTATTTTGTCCATAAATTCATAACTTAATTTTTCTAAAAATACCCATACATGAAAAAGTATTTACCATCAATAAAATGTTTGGTTCATTTCATTGCCTATATTATTTGGAACACACGCTGCAATTTCAATGAGTATACCTCTAATAGTTTTTGAGATATTATGTAAACGGTGAAGGATTTTTATGAAAATTTAAATTTTGAGAAAATTGAAGTTAAAAAAATTAGTTGGAAAATATGGTTCCACTTATTAAATTTGTTTTAAATACCCCTGCATGATATTTCAGACCTTTCTTTTGCTCAATAAGTCAGCATTTTTTCTTTCAATATCCAGATTTTTTTTTCTTTGAGTTTTTAGTTGTGCTAGTGAATGTCTTTTAGAACTATTAATTCGCATATAATTTTCTGCACTCAATTTTAAATTGTTTAAAATTGTAGTTGATCTTTTATACCATCATTAAATGGAAGCACAGTTATAAATGGACCTAACTGTAATGTTTGCAACTTGACAAAATGCTCTTTCGGTACAAAGTTTCATAACATGCCACTGAAACGCTTACAGGCATTTTACGTTTTTCCATGTAAACTCCAATACTGTAATTCCTGTCCACATAATTTTATAAACGGGTTTAAATTTGTTTTTATATGTAATTGAAGTGCTGCTGATTTATCCTGGAATGCTAAAATAATTGTTGCCACTGAATTTTGAAGAAATTACAGTAGTAAGATCGGTAGAATTAGTTTGAATATCACTTTCAGTACCATTTATAGAATATCCAGAATTGTATTGATTTTTGTAGAATTTCCTCTTCTTTGAGCGATATTTTTTTTTGGTGACCCATAATGAAAACATTAAAAATTGTAAAAAAATTCAAGAAAATTAATATTTTTGTCTTTTAAAAAAGCAAGATAAAATTAGAAAAGCAAGCACGAGATTTTAAACAGAAACAGTAAATGTTTCCACTTTTTCTTAAAGAAATAACTTTAATGTGTGTTAAAAATGTACAGCTTGTCACTAGCAACATAAAATAAAACTATTTTATAAAGTAAAACCAAAAGAAAATATTAAAATTTGGCAAAATGAAAGCTATTTTTAGTTTCGGAATGCCACTTCCGGATTTATTTTGTTTCGGTAAAGTATTTTATAACCACTATGACTTTTTTCTAAATTACTTAGAAACAAAAGATAAACTGTTTTGGAAAGAGGAATGTCTGATTAATAAGAAATAGTAACAAAAATTACACCAAAGCTGCCGAAAACTATTTTGTTTGTACTACTTTCCCGTAAGGTTTTTAATTATTTTCATTCAGTGATATAAATCATTATGTAAGAGAAACTGAAAAATAATATTTCAAAATCTTGTCTGAATTAGATATTTGATGGTGTTTGTTTTTTAACATGTTAGCCAATTTTTAACATTAATAAGTCTTAAATATAAAGGACATCTGGCATGAATATTTTAGTTTTTGACCTTTTATAAATGTAAAAATAACTAGATCAATCGAAAAAATCATATTGATTTTTTTTGTAAATATTTTTTTTTTATTTCTTAATATAAACAGATAAATAATCAATCTTTCATTTAAATCCTTTATATGCGAGTATCAGATGAGTTTTATCAAAATTAACTATACTAAATTATTTATTTTAACGTTCAAACGAATGCATTATAAACGTATAAATAAATTTATAGATTTCAAGAGTAATGATTAAAATAAGTTTTCATTAGAAAATTCAGATTTCTCGTTCTAAAGTTAAAATTGTAAGCTCATTTTTTTATCACTTTTTTTCCTATAAGGCTATAATTTTGTATTTAAAAATTATAATTTTAACTTTAGAATTAAAAGAACATTGAAATATCAGCCTATATATTAGCTATTATTATATGATTATGTAAATGTTTTTGGAAATAAAATGGCTGAATAAAACTTTATTAATTTTTTTTCTTCCAAAAATCAAAATCACTTTACCATTAATCTTATTGCTTTTCATATAAAGCTACAATTCTGTATTTAAAAATTATAATTCCAACTTAAGAAAGAGAACATTGGAATATATTAGAAATATATAGTTTATATTAGTAATTTTATATAACTATAATGGGATAATAAATATAACTATAATGGAATAATAAATATAACTATAATGGGATAAAAAAATGTCCAGATAAATTAACAATAAAAAGAAAAGAAAAAGTAAACTGTCGACAAATTTTGCAAACAATATACGAAATTTGTCTATCTGCTTTTGCCTAGAAAATATCTCAGTCCAATTGAAACTTGTGTACATGAATTGCGATGAAAAAAAATTAATTAAATATAATATTCATCTTGATTACACTTTCCCCAATAATTTGTTTACTGCTTAATTTGCTTCATAAACAAAGGAAAGTGTAATTTTTTTGTGTGTGTTGTGCTTTGAATATTAAATACTTTTTGCTAAGGTGAATTTAATAAGCTTGCTTACTCTACATTCATACAATACAACAATAAAAATTGAGTCTTTCTGGTTGGTTGTTTTTATGCCTAATGAAATGCTTAATTAAGTGGGTACATTATTATTTAGCTTATAGCATTGTAAGATGAATTCATTCTTCTTTCAATCCTGCATCCCTCGAGGGTATGCAAAAAGTGGATTTTCTGGGCTCTAAGTTTCAGCAGCTAGGGATAAGAATTAATTGAATAAAACTTCATCACTGGGCAAGAATAGAAAAAGCAAATGTTTCATTTTAATAAGATACAAAGTTTTTCTGATTGTCAGTTTATTTGGCAAATTGCAACTAAAGGAAAACTAGAAATATTTGCTTATATACAAACGTGATTGTAAAACTGTTTGAAAATAGTTTTAATCAAATAAAGAATGGCTACTAAATTTTATGAAAGTATGATTTAGAAACTACTTTTAAAGATGACAAGATATAAAAAGGGAGGAATTTTTGACTTTTATTGTTAACTAAGACACTCTTGTAAAGCATTAAATTCATCTCAAGCACTCTATTTGAATATATCTTGATATTCGATGATAATCTTTCTTTTTTTTTTCGAATTCTGTATTGAAAAAATGGAATTAAAATATAATATACTATTGCAATTCATTAGGTTATTCTATATTGTAACCAGTATGTAATTTGTATCTAAATATTTTATCTTGAAACATCCGATTTTATGTGGGGGTAAAAAAAGGATGACATTTGAAGAAGAAAAATTTCCGAGCTAAGCTCAATCTTCCTGATAGAATATAAATCTAAACTAATAATAATTTTTAACGCTTCATCTATCCTTTGTTAAAATTAAAAAATTTGATTGGTTAGTAAAACAATATATGAGATAAAATTAATTTAATCATATGAGTTGTTTACTGAACGAAATAATTATGTTCATTTCATATGAAAGAATAAATAAAATATTTATACGTATAAATAAATAAAAAATATATTTTCTATATTTACTTAGGTGAATGCGTTTCCTCTGAATTTTAGTCGTTGGTTATCTTCAATCCATTTACTTTGTTTTTTTAGTTTCCTTTGTCGTTAGTATTAGATTCAAAGTATTTTTATATTCAGTCGGATACACTTTCCAAATTTACTATAATGTCATTTTGATAATGCTAAATTATTTGAAAATATCCAACTTAAATAAAAGCATTAACACCTTTAAGAAAATAATTATATGCTTACTTTTATTATTCAGACATCATACTCGGCTAAATCGAAGATATTTATAGCTGTGAACTTCTGTCTTATCGAAACATAAAAGTATTATCTAAGACAAAAGAATTTTAGCTTTACCAGCACTTCTAAATTATATCGGAACAAAAATCCGTGAAATATTTCTTTTAATGAGTTCGCCTCATTCGATGCTGGGGTCGGAGACTCTTTCCTTACTATGAAGACATAACTGATGTTAATCATGGAAAAGTGTCGTCGAAGTTCTCTGGAATGAATGTTCAGCACAGATGTGATCCTTCCTAATTCCGGAGCAGCAAAACAAAGAAAAGACACGGAGAAACGTCGTCTTTGTCTTCATTAGAAAATCCTCCCACGAGTGGTAAAGGTGAGATAAGGGTCAAATTTTCCTTGTAACTACTAAACGACAGGGAGCCTAATTGTTATGTATCGCCCAGTGTACGCATCCTTTATTAAGTTAGATCTCATGCTTATCTCTCAGTTCGTTGAAGTTCCGGGTTAATCACCTGGTGCGCTGTTAGAAGCGAACGGTAAATACTTCGGATACTGCCAAAAGGTACGTGTTTCCCTGTTTTAAAACTGAGTAATGTGTGCTTCTCTTGTAGGTTTAATGTTTAGGGAGAAAATGACGACCTTCAAAAATTGATGTTTCATTAAACTAAAAATACAAACAAATATAAATATTAATCCAAAATCTCCTTAGTATGGTAATGTGGTCGTATGGTGATGTTGGTCTACTACGTTCAGTTGGTATACGTTCATTTGTGGGGTGGTCGGCTGTACGCAAGAAGTATAGTAATGCTGTTCCATACTGCTACGTTCAGTGGTGTCAGGGTGTTCGGCTGTATACAAGAAGTATGGTAATGTTGGTCTATATTGCTACGTTCAATGGTGGCGGGGTGGTCGACTGTACACAATAAGTATGGTAATGTTAGTTTATACTGCCGCGTTCAGTGGTGTCAGTGTGTTCGGCTGTACACAAGAAGTATTGTAATGGTGGTCTATACTACTGCGTTCAGTGGTGTCATGGTAGTTGGCTGTACACAAGAAATATGGTCTACACTACTATGTTCAGTGGTGGGGGGCTGTACACAAGAAGTATGGCATAGTGGTCTATACTGCTACATTCAGTGGTGGCGGGGTGGTCGGCTGTACACAAGAAGCATGGTAATGTTAGTCTATGTTGCTACGTTCAGTAGTGGTGGTGGGGTCGGCTGTACAAAAGAAGTATGGAGATGTTGGTCTTTACTGCTACAATCAATGGTGGGCTGTACTCAAGAAGTATGCTATTGTTGAAAAGCATCTGCCATTAGATGTACATAAAAATATATAAATGAATTAACCATGTTAAAAATTTATTGACCTATAAATATTGCAACAAATTCCTCTTCGTACTATATTTATGATGTTAAATGGGTGATTTTTTAAAGATATTTAAAAAGATTATTTAAAAAATAAAAGAATAGTTTTGCCAAATTATGCTTTTGATCTAAAATATAAAACTTATGTTCAAGATAAGGTTTTTGTAAATCGTATAAAATATTTATGTTTTTGAATTTGTATACAAAATAGATTTTAAAAAAACTGCTATAAATTCATTTTTCCCCAAAAGAAGTAAAAAAAAGCATTAAGTTTAGGAATTTGTTACATGCTTTGTTCAAAGATCTAAAGCTGGATTTAAAATGCTACATAGAAACATTAAACTACGAAAAAAGTTCAGTTTCTAAACATTAGCGTTCAAATAACATATAACTTGATATATTTTCAATTTATTTTACACTATGAAACATCAAAAAACTGTAATATGTTATTGAATGAATATGCTACTTATTCTAAAACTCAAGAGTTACCAAACATATTGAGAACAAATATTATTTTAATTTTTAAAAATATGCTATGGAATTCCAGCTATTTAGGTTTTTTCACAAATAGATTTTACCAAAATTAAGAATTTGAGAAAAATTGTAAGTAAAAAAAGTCTTCATTAAAGTAATATAACAATCGATGCATCTTCTAAAATAATAAATGCAGAAATAAAATTAGAATGGTTTTATATTGAAAACTATTGTAAATAATTAGACTATTAAATTAAGACATTAGATTCTCAACGAAGTCTCCTATCTTAAATTTGCAATTTCATTTTCAGCTTCTTGTTATTTGGATAAGATTTAATAGTGAATAATTGAAGCTTATTTCATTGCATTTCAAAATCCTTAAAGAAATTATATCGACATTTTGAAGGAATTCTAATTTTTTAAGCAAGTTTATGGCAATTCAAAGATTTTGTCCCTGTCGTTAAAACATTATTTGATATTAGCAAGATACTATCAAAAAAGTTTAAATACACTCAAGTCTCTAGAGTATGTTCCGAAAAAGAAAGAGTACGAAGCAAAACAAAAGCGACTTGTTTGTAAAGTGTTTGTAAAATGCGACTTGTTTGTAAGTTTGTAAAGCTATTTATTAAGCAAAAGTTAAATAGTAAAATATATGCTATATATTTGATATCATTAAAAAAAAGTTTCGATTTTTTGCTCCCTGGTGCAAATTACAAAGAAAAAAACCCATTTGCGAGAACATGGTTGGTATAATGGTTAATACATAGTATATCACCCAGATAAGCCAATATACACATATAACATCTGGGCATGCGGAATAACATATTATGGATCTGATCATGATAAATATTGCACCACTCATCAAGAAATGCTCTCTAAAGTTCCAGCAGACATGTATGATGTGTTTTGACGCGCTTCAATTCATTGGCCAAGAATGTCACACACATGCTCTACTGGATTCAAATTTGGTGAGAATGCTAGCCAGTCCATACAAAGGATATCCTCTGATCGAAGGCATTCGTTAATGATGTTTGCATGGAGAGGATAGGCATTGTCATCCATACACTTGAATTATACGCCCATTACACCCAAAAACGGACATACACATTGTTCCAGATTAGCGTCCCAATAGATTTGACTTGTCACGGATCCAATTTAAGCATGCAAGTCAGTAATGGAACCCAGATTAATTCCTCCCCAAACAAGCAATGATGCTCCACCATAACAACAAAAGAAACAAAAAGAACACAGCAACAGACTTTTTTTGGCAGTTCTCTTCAGCCACTGATACTTAAATTTCAAGGCATGCCATGAACAGACGCTTACGGCAAATGATCTATATTTTTTCATACTTCACAGTTGTGCTCCACTTACTGCAACTCACTATCAATTGCGTTAGCCTGTCGTAGAGAGCATTCATTGTAGCCTCCGAAACAGTGGCCTTGTGTGATGTTTTCTGACGAGCTCAGGCTGAACTTTCAGTCTGCGCCTAGCCGAACTTTCATATGGAGTACACCAGGTACCCGTTAACACCAAGAGAACATCTTTAAACGATGTACGCCAGGTATCCGTTAACAACAAGAGAACATCGTTTAACGATGTTCTCTTGGTGTTCACTGTTCGGAGGCTACAATGAATGCTCTCTACGACAGGCTAACGCAATTGATAGTGAGTTGCAGTAAGTGGAGCACAACTGTGAAGTATGAAAAAATATAGACCAATCTGCCGTAAGCGTCTGTTCACGGCATGCCTTGAAATTTAAGTATCAGTGGCTGAAGAGAGCCGACGAGAAAGGTCTGTTGAGTGTTCTGTATGTTTCCTTTGGCATTAATTTCCAATTACCAGTCGTCATTCACTCGTTGTAACTCGGTGGTGACCAGTGCTGAAACCTCTACTCCCATTACCATCATTTAGCAATCTTTTCAAAGCCTGGGCATAACAGTCTGGGTGATACCAAATTCCTCGGATACATCTATCTGTGTACACCCACATTCCAGACGGCAAATAATTCTACTAAGTAAAAAAGCCATCCAAATGCATCATTTGTGTCATAATTAGGCAGTAATACCACAGTAAGCCTTATAAATTGCCTACGAAATATTTTACTTCTTTGCCTATATTTTTTATATCTCACTTTCTTACATTATCTTGATTCTGCCATAACATCGATGTGATTTTGTGAACACTACAATTTTCATATGGTTTTAGAAGATGTGTGTATTTGTTTTACTGGTGATATATGTATTTTAGAGATTGATTTCTGCGGGAATCTGAATTATCTTTAATTTACGGGCATGATTGTACTATTATCATGTACTTTTATCATATTGTTTTAGGAATGAGGATTCTGGCTGCAACAAAAATCCGTTGGCTAAAATTAAAAAAATTTATTAACTGCACGGCATCTCAAAAATCTGTTTTTAATAACATGTTTTTATTGCATTTACGAAAGCTCTGATTTTTAAAAAAGTTAATTACTACAGCAAATAAAACCTAGAAAAATGTCATTTTGAACACGTGGTTATATGAAATGAAATAAATGAGAAATGTGATATTTTTTAAAACAATAAATGCAAGACAAAGCTTTTTGGATCGTTTGCAATACTAAGGTGACTCATTCAATGAAACAATTAAAACGAATAAAAATATAATATAACTTGCACGAGCAGGTGGTGCTTGGCCGTTCAAGAAATTATGTTCTGACAGGACACATGGAAATATGCATTGCAGGAAATATGCAGATTTCTTTTTAATCTTTATATTATATTAATTTTGAGCAGAATTTCGTTTTAAATTTTCTTAAGAAAATGAATTAAGTTATTCCATTATTTTGAACTTCATTAACTATTTCATATGTAAAAAATGTAAAGCTATCATACATCAACGAGATTCTTATAGCATTAGCCATATCCATTTTAGTCATTCTAAATTTCAGATTCTGTTTCAATTTAATTGTCAAATTAGATATTACGTAAATATTAAAATAAATAAAATAAGGATTGCATTATTTATTTAATATTTCTATTCCTTAACAAAAAGAAATTAATGGATTCTTAATTCTTCAGCAATATTTTTCTGAATAAAACCAATTAATCAATTCATTTAAAAATATTTATAATTGGAACCAGATACATATGCTACTTTATATAGGTTTTTAATTTTTTAAGTTTCTCATTTACAATTAGAGAATATTAAAAAAAGAAATAATAAAAACATCCTTATTAAATGTCATTTTTACTTTAGATAATCCAAGTTAAAAGAAGGGCCTGGATGGCCTGGTTGGTAGAGCGTTGTATTCGTATTGCTTAGTTTACGAGTTCGAAACTCACCGGCCAAATGGTTCCCCGAGTGTTTGGTGGCTGGTGCTCGTTAAATCTGTCGTGTTAGCTAAGTCCTCCATATCGAGAGTAATATCACTGGGGGTATTGGACCAGGGGTGATCGTTCCCTGTTCCAGGTCTAATTTACGATCTAAGATGAATGAATGAATTTGCGTGAATGTAGTCCGCCCCCTAAAAAGGGTTGTGATGTGTGTGTGTAGCTAAGTCGTACTCTTGGCCCTAGATGGCGCTACATGCAGAAACAAGAGACGTATATTTCCGGTTTAAAATCTGCTGATGTATCAGCAGGGCTTGTCCATGGCAAGTGCTATAAGTAACAACAACAACATGTTGAAAGTGAAATTACCAAATTCTTTTTTTTAATATCATGAACTAATATTTGCTTAGATTTTATGAATGGGCAAGAAACATGGTTAAATAAATATACTTAATATAGTAATTTACATTCGTATTTGATTTGAATATTAATTTTTAACTTTGAAGAATTTGTTATGTAAGACAAATATAATTTGTGCGCAGCATTTTAATTTTGGCATTTAAATTTAAGAATAATAAAAAAAATACAAAAACTGTAATGTTAATATTGTTGGAAAGACTTTGTTAATCTTTCAAATATAACTGATAATAGCGGTTAGTAGAAATGTAATTAGAAAAGAAAAAAGGCAATAAAAGCATAGAAAATATTTAGTTTTTCTACACCGAAATTGTTAACATGATTATCATTGCTATCAAAATTCAGTGAAATGCTTTGCTGAATTTTTAGATTAACAAAAATTTATTATTTATTATTTTTATTGTGTGAGAGACGAAAAATAAATCATTGTATGTGAGAAATTTAGTATTGTATGTCATATTATAAAATATTCATCCGAATACAGATGAAAGAAAGTTTCAATAGAATAGAGTTTTGAATAGAATAATTTGTCTGGGAAGTTTGAATCTAAAACTTTGCATGGAAGAAAGAATCAACACTAAATTTTGTTAAACATACGAAGATATCTCTTTTTTAAATTACTAATTATATGGATATTTCAAAATTTTGGTTTTAATAAACATACAGTTTTTAAAAAATGATATTTACTTTAAGAGAAGCACAGGAATTAGGCAAATACCCACATTTAGGACTTTTATATCCAATTTATCTATCCTTCATAGTTCCTCTATATTTAAAAATTACTTAATTCCTTGATGTCAGTTCAGCTCATTTTGCGATACGAAAATTGGTGTTTCGAAAATATCCCTTAATATTCTCTGAGTATTTTCGTTCAAGGTTAAAAAAACATTGAATTATTTCAATATAAAATTTCTTAATTGCAAGTTTACTGTTTTCATTTTTAGCGAATAACTGTACAAATTAACTGTATAAAATGGATGTTTTTGTATATCTTTGAAGATCTATCAGCATATTTCTAAAAAGTGCTTTTCTCCTTATATAATATTATTTTTCATTTACAAAGTAAGGATAAACAGAACGGTTGTATCAATTTCTGATTAAAACTGAGTACCTATGGGGGGGGGGTGGGGGGGACGCTTAACCTTGATCGTACATGTTTTGATTTTATATGTTTTTTGAATAGAAGAAATATATTCAACATTTTATTCATTTCTCTTTTTTAGAGTCATTACTTTAATATAATTATATACATTTGGTCAAAGAGAGGGAGCCGAGAATTCAAGCATAATAAAGATAAAAGTCACATTTTAAATTAATATACATTCTTTGAAATTATTATATATGAGAGGGTTCACATAGAACATCTATATTTACTTACTTAGTGTCAATCAGGCAAACATATTTTACTACACTAAAATGACACAATTTAATTTTTTTCTTTTTTTATTTATATTTCTTTATATTTTATGAGTAACGACTTTTCTGATTTAGGCATAAAACTGTATATATACCGTACGTATACAACTGTACGATTTTTCTTAGGAATGTAAGAAAATCTACATTATAATTATGGATAATTTGATTCGAATACTAGCTTCTATTATTCTGTCCATTAAATAGCGTATATATACACTTTAACAGAATATTCTATAAATATACTTCGATAAATATAATTAAAAAACTTTTTTAATGAAATATGTATGTTTTTAATGAATGAATTAAAAGCATGGAAAAAACCTGATTTTCAATTATTGTAAGTATCATGTTGCAAATTTCTTTTATCGGACATCTCATATTTGGAGATACATTTTCAGTTTTTAGTGAATCAATTATAATGCAAATAGCACTTTATAAGGAATCTCTATTTCATACTCAATTTAATACCGTTTCTCTTTGTGTAATATTTTAAAAAGTAAGTGTAACTTCAGGTTTGACAATGCAAAAAGATAAATAAATAAAAACGAGTTTTCTAGGAAATTAGAATTTCTTAATTGCTACATGTTAGATAAATAGTCGTAGATGATATATAAAAAACTGAAGATTAACCTGCAATTATTTTCAGAAGTGCGCAAATTAGCAGCGTTTCTTTCAAATGAAAGTTACTAGAAAATTAATCTAAGTTCCCTCCTTTTTCCAGCTTTTTTGAAAGAGTTTTAATTACATCGCCAAAAAAATCTAGAGATCACAGGATAAGAGATTTCATAAGTATTAATTTCCTCAAGCTACTTCATTGATTTTACTTTTTAATACTGACTAAACTAAATTACTACGTTTCGTTTTAGTCAGTTTTTGACTGAAAAAAAATTAGATGAAGAAGATAACACAACCGAAAATGTTTTAAAGAATTTAAATTATTCTCTCTTTTTATGCAGTTCGTGAATGATTTAGTGGAAGGGTTGTAGTCGAATGTGTGATTATTTTTTTTTACTAGAAAACTTTTTGTTCATAAAAATGTGGAATAAATTAAAGCGTTTTCAACTTCATTGTGTTAAAGAAATTTTTTTGTATAGTATGTAAAGAATATTTAATTAATGATTTAAGGTCGGAAATATAAGAAACTTTAAGTAGTATAATAATTATAATATAATTAGTATTTATATATTCATATCAAATTTCATATGATTCAAAATATGCGGAAAATCATTAGAGCATAATTGAATAAAATTGGAAATTTTGAAATTTGATACGGCTCATCGAATTAAAAAAAATAATTCCCAAATTTAACTAGATCTGATTTCACTTGTTTATACGATGCATAAATAACCATGGCCATTGTTATAACGTTTACCTAGCCCACATTACTTTCATTTTTGACATAAATCTCAAAAACATATTATACCCTATTTATTAAGGGGATAAGCCCTCCAATTATGATTTCAGTACCGATTTCCCCACTTTTTATTTCTTAGAATTTAATTAAGGACTACTACACAAATGATTACTAGTAAACTTCCCTTCCATTGCACTTAATATTTTTCATAAGTCTCAAAACAGAACCTCGACAGAATCCTCAAACAGAGAAAGTGATACTACATTAACACTAAATGGGCGAAATGTCAGAAATTTTATTCAGAGCTTATATAAAATTTTATACAATATTTATTTTTTGTAAAAGTTCTTTATTTTCCATAGTTTATAAAACACAAAGAGTTGACTCAACATTCATAGCTTCTATAGATTTTTTGAACATTAAAATTTTCTCTTTGCTGTTTATTAGCATATGCGATTGAAATTAATTACTTTGCTTTTTTTTTCAGAATTATTTCTTAATGTAGAATAAAACCGATTTTCAGTCGCAACTGTATCGATGCCGGCGTTCTGGCGCTCATGTAGCGAGTCTTCCTCGTGATCATATCTGTACTATTTGTGAGAAGTGCGAATTTGTCCCCTTTTACAAAGGGATTGTGCAAGTGAGTGTGTTTATGTTATCCTCATATAAGCTAGAACTCCTTTTTCGACCCTCGGGTGCTCAGGGATCCATACCCTCAGATACTACTGCACACTTCCTTCCGGTGTGAAGTGGGTGCATCATCAACAATTGAATCCGTAAATTAGTTGCAACTGTTAATTTTCTACCAACCTTAGCAAAGAAAAAAGATGGTTGCGTCTATTTCAATTTTTCACTAATAAAAAAAAATATGTATATATAAGCATGTAACTGAAATCAAATTTAAGCTGCTTATAGAAAACAAAGAGTTAAAGTCACAAAAATATATTTAGTCCTACTTATTATGTGTTTATAAAAGATTTATACCTCAACAAACTATAGGATCTAGTTCCAGTGATAGTGTCGTTATGTTTCATTTTTATTTTTGTCTAAGAAAATGTGCATCGATTTGTGCAGAACTTGGTATTACCTTTTCTTACATCACGTTTATCACTAAGTTATAACTTTTTGCTGAAGGAACTGATAAACTAGAAAGTTATTAAAAGAAGTCAAATCAATAATTATGTATTCAAAACAACAGGTATGAAATTATCACAGATACATTTGCGAATATGATGGAAACAGCAAATTTCACACAAATAGTAAATTAAGGCTACAGCATAACAAATGATATTAATGATCGTTTGAATATACAGTTGTTGGTAGTTTTGAGCAATATGGAGAAAAAAATAGTGTAACATATATTTTGGTTTATCTTGGCCTGATATCTGAGGAACAATGGGGGGAACTTGGGGATCTATTGGTAATGTCACGGCTCGTGAGTCATAGGATATCATGATCGAATCCAGATACCACCAAAGCCAAATTTTCTCTAGTTGTACTGTGATACAGAGAGAGGGATGACAGCTTATATGCCCTTGTCATCTGACTACAGCTCAAAATTACGAGGTCTCTCTGAAAATGGCCCTGATGTTGCTTTATAACGGGATGTTATACAAACTAAAACTAAAACATAAACAGCATACACTATTGCAACATTTAAGATGAAACAAGCTGGTTTTCTGGTACAGAGGTGGTGCGTCTTTCTCGTGTTACGGTTTGGACATGGTTGTTCTTCTACGTGCTATCGGTGAGAAGTGTGACTGTGCCTCCCCCTGTAAAAAAGGGCTCTGCAAGCAAATGTGGTGAGTGTGTAACTAAGTTGTACTTTTCGCCCTAGTTGGTACCACTTCAAAAACAAGAGACGCTCCTTTTGGCTTAAATCTGCTGCCGTATCAGCGGGGGGCTTGCCCATGACATGTGCCCTGAGTACCAACGACAACAAAAGATGAAACCAATCTATAGAAGCTGCATATACACTGCTATTAGAATACAAAAAAGATCCGTTTTTTACGATTTACAGAAAGTCTGGTTTTGAAACCAAGCAGGCTAAGAGAATTTTCTTTTTATTTCGTAGATTTACATAAGGAATACAATTATCACCTTGCTATGTTTATGATGTTGACCAAATTGAAATAACTCTTATCTACAATGAGCTATCTGATTGATCAGAATTACGACAGCCATATCTTTGGAATAAGTTGAAATTGGTGTTTTAGTTACTACTTATGAATGTATGACTGTGGCTGGGAACATTTTATTTTGCCTCTTTTATTTTAATCCGAAATCCTTCATTTAATGGAATGTAGACTTAATTCTCTGATTCAGAAGATTTATGCACTTTCCTAGAGAACCAGTTCTCTAATTATGTAGAATATCTGTTTGCTTCTCTTTTTTACTAAGAGTATGTATTTGGGGTTTTTTTACATTAAGAGTATCTGTTTGCTACTTTTTTGCATTAAGAGTATGTGTTTGTTTGTTTTTTTTGCATTGAAAATATTTTTTTTTGCTTTTTTTGCATTAAAGGCACATTAAAGAATAGCCAGGGATATCCTACTGTCTTCAAATGAGATCTTTACAATCATTTCAGAAGTTCATTTTCTTGTTGCAAAGGTATATTTCCTAACTCAAAACAAGTAGAAAAGCTAAAACAATGTGGAAAGTGTATTGGTTTCCCCATAGGAAATTCTAATCAATTGGAAGAAGGTACATATTATTGCTTACGCATTATTTTTTTAAGTAAAGAATATCTTTAATTGTCATATATAATAAAAATGTCTAGTTCATTGTCGTTAATTAAATGGTTTCTTTTATACGCCATAAAATTAATGGGCAAATTAACTAATTTTACATTATTAATAAAGTAAATGAATTAATTTAAATTTTAAAAAAAACTATAAAAAATCATTAATAAGCAAATTGCGATTTTTCTGGGATGATAGATTATACGCTTCGAATTTTCGAATATTAAAACCCACTATTACTTCACTTTTCCCTACTAATATTTTTTAATACAAAATTAATTTAACATGGGGAATGATTTTTCTTTAATTATTGTAACTGAAGTTTTATCATTTCCTCCTGAAATTTAGTACAAAAGATAAAAATAAAAATATTTGAAGAAAAAAATCACGAATTAATTTATTACAAATTGAAAGCAATTTTAGTAGCAATAGTTATATCAGTGCTGAAGTATAAAAATTAAATTAAAAATTTTTTTAAGAAAATTGCGATTGTAAAAGACCATTGCTTCCATTATGAAGTACAGATGTTTATCAAAAAACAAAAATAAGAGTGACTATACTTGATCTGGGCATCCAGAGTTCGAAACCTGGTCAGAGTATGGTTGTTCTTCGGCGTTCTATCTGTGAGATGTGTGAATGTGTCTCCCTGTAAAAAAGATCTGTGCAAGCGAATGTGTATGACAACTTCATATGAGCTAAAAGCCAAACTTCTGTCCTCAGGTGCCCAGGGGTCCATATCCTTAAAATATACTGCACCCTTCTTTCCGTAATAAAGCGAACCAGTCATGATCATCATCAAGAGCTAATATATGTTGCTTTTAAAAATCTATTTCATAGCATTAATTTACAATTCTATCTACCAGTTTCTTTTTAATATAAAATGTATATATCAAGGCCGCATGAGGTAACTTTGGTTAAGCTGTATGTGTTTTGAATTTGCACCAAAAGAGTTAATGCTATTTGAAAGACGCCGTTTGTACTCGGCATCTAAACTTCTCATGGCCTTTTCATGATAGATTTAGAAGTTAGAAACATAAAACGATTGTCCACCACAGTAACAAGATTCTCTATCCGTTTTCTGAGAAAATTACTATGTAAATAGGCCACAAAGTCAGTGCAATTTAAAATGAACGTTTTTACATTTTTATAGTGGTATTAATATTTAAAATGAACTTCTGATGTTAATCCGAGAAAAAAAAAATAACGAGCCGGAATCTTTACATATCATTCATCTTTAACAGAGCACTTCCGTGGAAAACTTCTCTATAAATAGGCATATAATCTTACCAATTTTGGGATAACAACACATGGAAATCGAAACTTAAAACCTTTTAGAAACACAACATTTGTGCAAACAACCTATTTTGTGAATCCTTCCCCAACCCTGCCGCCTTAAAGCACAGTGAAACCTTCGGTGAAAAAGCCGAGATCGTCAGAGATAACACGAACCTTCTGCAGTGCTTAACACAGAAGGCGCTTTTAAACCCCATCTCCCCTAAAACGCAAGCAAACGCCCCAACCCTTCCGGCTGGCATTGAGAGGTTTAAATGTTCAGATATCATTGACTTTCCGAAAGCTAAATTGTAAGAGTCTGGATTACTGTCGCGTCTCAAACAGAATTTAGTCAGTTTGTAATCTTGTTTTAAAAAGTTCGTCGAAAGTAAACTTGAGAGAATATGCAAACCACTGCAAAACAAACACGGCAAAGCAAAATAGTAAAAGAAAGAGAAGCAGTGTGAGAGAATGACAGAAATTGAAGCTGATTTTATTGCCAGAAAATAAGTAGGCAGTGATTGTCTAAAGTAAGAACTCAGACAGCCAAAGTTACCTAAAAACTCAATCAGCATAAAAATTCTCCACTCTCAATAAACAGGTCATTTAAGGCAGAGCAGCAATTCTAAAATCACTTGCAAGAGATAATAGCGATGTAAACTGACATCTACAGTGGTCCTATTACCACCAAACCTGATCATTTGATAAATGGAAGACATTTATACGATCAGACGAATGATCTATCATATTTTTCCTAATAACAGAATGAATATACGCATCGAGGAAGCGTATGATCCTGATTATCACCTTTAAATAAACATACATGGAGGTGGATGAGTCATGATATGGCCATTATGATATATCGTGGATTTCTGCTGATCAAATAGTAACCCTGAAAGGTAAAATAATTATAGAAAAGTATAGAAACGTTGTAGCTGATTTAGACCCTCCTTTGATTCCAACTGTTTCCTGCAAGATATTTTACAGGATAATAATGATCTCCTTCCTGGAGTGAGATTTATCCAATTGTAGTTTGATGAAAACGAGGACGAAGCGAAGTCTCTAACTAGGAATGCAAGGTTCTCTCTATATAATCACAATGTTTGGTCTATTTCTAGAACTTTCAATTAGGAATCAATATCTTCTGTAGGCATCTCTACCTGAATTTTCACAATATCTCCACGAAGTAGGGTATATAATTCTTTAAAAGTTATTCAGTACTTCTATTATTCGAATTCATTATGAATCCAATGTTTTATATGGAAATCATAAATATAAGATTTATTAATATGGAATCGGGCAATCATTATTTAGATAACTACTAGTGTATATCTACTGCAAAAACCGAATGATTAAAGGTTTTTATAAAATAATTATTTAACGTGTTCATTCTCCTTACATTTCATTAAAATAAGCCGGCGTATTTATAAGGATGACGTATCAACTTAACAACCGAAAGAAGAGTGCAGTAGCTTTTAAAGGATATGAACCCCTAAGCAACCGAGGACAGAACTCTGATTTCTAGATTATATGAAGATGATGCGCACTTTTTTTTCATCCGCTTGCACAACCCCTTTTTACAGTAAAAAGGGAAATCATTCACACATAAAACACAGAATAGCAACCATGTCGTGACCGGGAATGAAACCCAGGACACCTATATCACAAGAAAGAGGAGCTACCTCTGTGCCAGGATGCCGGAACGCCGCTTATATTTATGGCTGAAATAAGATATATTTATTTGTAATTGAAATTTTTGTTTTGTTTTCCATTTATGAATTTCCTAAACTGTTGTTTTTCTATATATATTCTATTTCGACACAATTAATTGAATTAATTTGAATGTCACATAAACGAATAATAAATATCATGATGAATTTTATTTTTTGTGGGTAATAAAAGATACGTTTTATTACGGAATGTATTCAGCTATAAAACTCCAATGAAAAAAAATCAAGAAAATAAGTTAATTTTCTTCTCTTATATATTTAGCCGATTTAAATCTCTTAACTATTTGTAATTGAACGTAAACAATGTGCAAATTAACATCTCGAAAAACGGAATTCAAAAATGATTTGTAAGGAATTCCGCAGATTCTCTGCTCATCCTGGAATAATAAGTTGGAATGAATTTGAATTTTAACGTAGGAATTCAGGACAATCTATTTTTATCCTTCACTAAATCCAGTTCATCTAATGTTATGCTTTTTTATAGAACAATGATCTTTTTTTTCCATTCATGTAGCGTTCATTTCAATCACAAAAAGTTAAAGAATTCTGAAAAAAGGATTATCCACCTTTAATCAAAAAATGGAAATAGAATAAGTAAAAATTCTGGGAAACCATCACTTTTAATATCCTTTTAAGAAAAGAGTAGGAGTTTAATTTGATGTCGAGATTGGTATAAAGCTTCAATTTAAGTCAATCCCTTCCAGAGCCCCTCCCTTCACTCCCTTGACCAATGAGATAAGGGATTAGGGGGAGACGGATTGGGAAAATTCCGGGAAGGAATAAAATAAAAAGGCATGCCTTCCAGCTAGCTCTTAACTGCTATTGATTCCTATACGGGATGCATGCTATTTTTTTCATTCGTTGAATCCTCGAGAGACCTTTCTACCGTGATAAAAAATAAAAGACAGGCCGAGGGAAAGTGCCTTGAGCTAAATTTATGTGTTTGTGACAGATCAAGCAACAAGTTTCTCCTTCCAGTCTCTCGGATCAACACATTTATTAAAGAAATGTCTGAATTCACTCCATGAAGGGCTAAGATTACCTTCAGTGACAGAAAATTTCTTTGCGTATATAAATAAATAAATCGCTTTCGGTTTCCCCTCCCCTTTGTTACATCTGAATTGCTATGCGTATTATTATTCTTTTTAGTGTAAGCGCATAGTATGTTTACTTTATTATTATTATTATTATTATAGTAGAATATTAATAATATAAATGTCACCAAATTTATTGATTTATTTGTAGATATCAAATAAATAACCAATAAAAAACGAAAAGAAGAAATCTCGTGTCGAAAAAATAGAATGTTGACAAAGAATATGAGGGATAAAGTATCTTAAAACCTAATAAACAAAAATAAATTGTTGCATTAGTTTTAAATTACGATCAAATATCACTACAAAAATTTATTTATCATGAAAATTGTATGCTTTATGATTTGAAAAAAAATATTAACATTTTTAGCTGAAGTTGCAATATTATTTAAAACAAATCAACAATTTTTGAAACGGTATCAGATTAAATAGAAATATAAAATAACTAAATAAAGTTATATGTAGGCATTAATTTTCTTTCAGTATTTTAAATGCATGCATACAATTATCTTTTAATAAAAAAATTACTTATTACACAAAATAAATTTTTAAAAATAAAAATGATAAATTTTCATAACGAAATAATTTCTAAAATAATTTTTTTAAAAAATAGTTGGTATCTTTAATACAATAATGTCATTTCTAAAAATAATTAATAAGGATTTATATTTATAAATTCTTTTCAATAGACCAAATTAAAAATTTATTAATTTTGATCCGACTAAAGTTTTCGTGCTAGTTTTTGTGAATTGCTTTAAAGTATAACTCGATATTTTTCTAAAATAAATATATCGATACTTTTGTTTAATTAATGTTTGAAGTTTATATTTATTTTATGATTAAGTGCATCAAAAATAAATTAAAAAGAAATGGGTGGAATGCATTTTCTTATTACAGGAAATAGTTTAATTATTTCTTTAAAAAATGTTACTTCATGAATAGAACTGAGCATAAATATGAATTTGACCAGAATTTTCATTTTTTTGAATATTCATACTTTAATTTCGGCAATTATTTTAATATATACAGATATAAAAAATAACAATTCTCAACTTAAACAAACCCTTTTTTCTGATTGAGTCAATTCTATTTTCTAAAAATAATGTTGATTAGATAAAAAAAAATCTATTGTTTTGCCAACGTTATAGTTACTTAGCATTTAATAAAAGTAGTTACACAATGCATTTAATATTTTATACATACTACTCACTTTTAGAATCAAAATTACCTTTAAAAGACGGGAATTTTTTATTGGAATTATATAATCTTTATTGCTTTTCCAGATATGGTACTAAACTCGCATTTCAACTGCAGGCAAAATTTAAATAATGCATTAGAAATTTTTTTTGAGATTCCTAGAATTTAATATCTTTAGAATGTTAAATGAGTTTAATAATGGAAATAATATTTATTTTAGAGTTTTCTTAGACAAAAGTAATCCACATTTATCGGAATTTAATTTATTCTAAATTTGCAGAAAAAATACGCTTTAAAAACATTTTATAAATTCGAATATTTTTTATTTAGTTGCATTCAAATAAAATAATAATTACTTTTCTTATGCTATTAAATAAAATTTTGCATTTTTCACAATATTTTTAAAAATAAATCTGAGCGAACTGGAATTTTGAATCCTTTAACCAACGGAATTAATTTTCTGCAATATTCATGGGATTTTTTTTTCTCTTTAACCACTGACAAACATTTTTAAAAGCTTATAAAATATACATTAATGCCTTATATGCGCTTGTTTGGCTGCGATTAAATAAAGAAATGAATATCTATTTTATTTCAAGCATTTTATAACATTTTTGATTTTCTCATAATAATTTTATGAAAAATTTAAATGAAATATAATTTTGATATTATTAACCAATGGAATTATTTTCTACAATATCAATGAATATTTTTTAATCCTTTGACAATTTATTTTAAAATATTCTAAAATATACATTATATGTGCTTGCTTTGAAATATTTAAATGAAATAATGAAGAAGTTTCTTCATTTAAAGCTTAATATGAATAAAAAATTATATTGTTTATCGATAAGTTTATTGGGTAAGCTTTCTCTATAGAATCTATTTTCTATAAAGTATAGAATCTATAATGTATGTGCATTTAAGTATAGAACATATAAAGTAATTCGCGTAATTATGTGTTGTTCTTTCTTATGGCTCTTGTTATGGACAAGCTCGCTGAGGAAGTCAGTAATTTAAGCCTAATCAGCGTTTCTTGATTTGTAGTAGCGCTAACTAGGGACAAGAGTACGATTTTTGCTACTCACTCATCCCATGAGCTTACACAGCCCTCTTTTACAGGGGGGGGGGGGCATTCCCTTACAGATAGAACACAGAAGAACAGCAATGCCCTATCTGGGAACCCCAGATCGCGGGGAAGACGCACTACTGTAAGGAAGTCGCCACCTTGTCTCCTGCTGGAAGAGACACATGATCGAACAATGATACTCCCATCCAGTGGTGAGGCTATTCAGCCTTTGTTACCCATAGTGTTTCTCCCGTTCTTAGAATTTGACAGATAAGGACAGATAAGGAACCTCACATGTTTTCGGCTCATTAAAGCAGCGAACCGGGTCGAAATACCAGGCGGGATTAATTCGTCTGTGGACCACCCCACTGGGTCCGATAATGAACAGATGCGGTTTACGACCATTGAAGAAATTAGTGTTTCCTGGAACCCATTAAAGAAAGAATCCAGGTGCAATCTAAAGGGTAGATGTCTCAGAAGTCTTCCCACGATGGTGGTGCGAGTGGAAGTAGAATGATTGGACAATCGGCATCTCCAGCGAGCCAATATCAGCCTGAGAGATGGAGCTTCGCGACCGTTAAAAAGGGGTACAAGAAGCCGATCAGAGGAGAAAGGAGGAAAGAGAGAAAGAGAGAGGAGGAGAAGGAAAGAGAAGGAAGCTGATCTGGGACAAGCTGATCTGGAGGACGAGACGAGCTGTGAGGAGTGCTGATGTGAAGAGATACCAGGTGATCTCTAGTTTGTTACAAGATCTACCGGAAGAAATCCGTAGATCTCTGGAGCTACAGGCAGTAGCTGAATACGCAGACAGTTTGTGAGTTCCCAGCCTAGTTGTCGAACAGACAATCCTTTGTAAATATTCCTGTATATAATCTAGATGACGTGTTTTTTGTGTGTTAAGCTGTAAATAAAGCCTCTGTATATAATACGCTACCATTTCATTTGACCCGCCCGTGGTCAAGTCTTTACACTACTAATATACCAGGACGGCGGCAATAATATGTGTATTTGATATTATATTTTTCAGGTATTTAAAATGTTTTTTCTATGCATTCATATCTAGCATCTTTTATGCCTTCTATAACAAAATAAATTAATCTAGTCCAATAAATAGCTGTTACAAAAATATTTTTGATTAGTAAAATAATATTTTTTTTCCAATATTTTATCAAAACCATACTATTGTAAAGATCTAATCAAAAGTCAATCGTGTGGAAAAGATTCATTGATTGTTAGTTACAGTAAATCATGGTTATATAATAATCTTAATTATCAAAATTTTAACGGTTTACCGGAAGTGAAGAAAAATTAGGTACAAATTATTCAAAAAAAATATTTAATATAGATATGGAAATATTATAAGAAATCTATTAACATCCATTCTAATTTCGAATGTTTTAATTTAAAATAAACCAAATGAATTAAGGGTACAGAAACAATTTCCTTGTTGAAATTAAGCCTAAAGGACAAAACGTGCGTATAACAGAATTAATATTTTTAAAACCCTGCTATATAGAATATTCAGTAAGTCTTCCCCAATGTTTAAACAAATATTCCTCCACATAAACATTTAAAAAGCTAAATTTTCAAAAAAAGAAAAGAAAGAAAGAATCTAACAGTGAACAGATAAAAAAGATACACACACACACACATGAATAATTTATTTTTTTTCTGTGCTCTGAAAAAATCCATCTTTTTTGTCTCTAATTAATCCATCTTTTTTGTCTAATAATTAACATTAAGGTCCTTACAATATCTTCAGAGAGCAGATTTCTGGATTCATGAGATAGTACCTCGACGATGTTTAGATCTTTTTTTTTATTTTTATTTATTAATTTACGAAATGCATCTCATTAAGCTTTCCACATTCTATATATGAAAATTAATTTTGTTCAGTGCATTGTTTTTAATTCCTAATGGCTCCAAACGGGGAAAGCTACTGCATGGCAACGTTTATTTGATTTTAAATATCAACATGATTTAAAATTTAAACGCTACCTGTCATTCTAAAATATTCCTATTTCAAAAATCCTCCGAAGTCAGTTTTAAAAACATGTTTTCTCACTCAAATATCCGCCGAGTTTACTCATAAGCAATCAGGATTTAAAATATACAAATATTCCACAAAAACCACAATCAACTCCCATGATGCCTCTCGTCCTACAAACACGGGCCACTGGAGCAAAACAAACCCATTTTTCAGGAAAGAGGTCTGACATCATTGTCCTAAATAATGCGATGGCGTAAATTCCTCAGCGAGAATCTGGCAGAGTAGAGGCACACAAGTATCCGGAAAGCGGTTGATTATTACAAGAAAGAAGAATCACTCGGCCGAGGAGAAAGGGAGTGGGGGGGAGGCAAGAATTCAGTGATGTTAAAAGGATTTCACACGGGTGGATTGGCATGAATTCTGCGATATTAAATATGTATCGAAAAGCAGAATTCACAAAAGGCATAAGGGAATTTGGGAATAATGGTTAAAACCTTGTTTATTGATTGATGCACAAATGCACCTAGATTTACATATTTTGATGTGGGATTCTAAATTCGGAGTAAGTTCGGTGGGATGTAGACCAGAATCTTAACAGTTAATAACAGTTATATTTTTGAAGTGTAGTCCTTCATTTTAAGGTTGCTGTTGATTAAACCGCAGACATAAAATTTGATCTTTGATGCAAAAGAATATTGATACATATTTTGATGTGGGATTCTAAATTCGGAGTATGTTGGGTGGAATGTATACCGGAATCTTAACAGTTAATATTTCAAAATATTTTTGAAGTGTAGTCCTAATTGTAAGGTTGCTGTTGATTAAACTGCAGACATAAAATTTGATCCTTTCTGCAAAAGAATATTGATTTTGTACTTCAGTCTTTGATAAAATTTATAAATATTCGTGTAACCGAACGACTTTTTCTTTTCAAATTTAAAGCTTGAGGAATATAATTGAATATAAGGAAAAATATTATATAAATAAAAGGAAATTTACAATAAAGGATGCATATTTTAAAATTAAAATTATTGATACTTTTTAAGATTGATATTTAATATTTATTTCTGAGAATGAACAATTTTTAAGAAAATGTTTTTCACAGAGCTTTAATCAGTTAATAGCACACTTAATTAAAATATATTAAAATATCATTAAAACATGTTAAAAATTCTTACCTGGCATGTAAATAAATAAAAAAAAATATTTATCTAATTTTTTAAGATTAATTTATTTTAATTATTTTTAATTCATTAATATAAACGCAACCGAGTATTCTTACCACTCTCTAAGAACATGGAAAAGTCTGAAACACAGGGCTACCACCACAGCATTGACAGAATCTTATTGCTGAACCACGAAGCAGTGTTTACACGAGACCAGTTATTGTACACAAAGCAAGGCCACGCCTACTTCAGAAAGATCGCATGCCATGGATGGGAAATTGGCAAGTAGTTGTCTCGTTAGCTACACCTATTGTCCCAGAGTGGACACATGATCTTCCAAATATAGGCGTGACCTTAAGTTGTGCACAATAATTGGCCGAATGTGAATAATGCTTAAAGCTATCATCTAGGGGGGTTCAGTAGGGTCACACCCATAGGAGGCACGTCTCTTGAATTGAAAGATGGGGGGGGGATAGATAATCAACATTATTTCTGTACTTATCTGCCGGTGAAAACCTATCATGACGTCTTCACATTCCCATTTTTGAAGCAGTACCTAGAGAACAGTTCATTAATACAAATATAAAATTTTTAATCAACCAGGTTGCTTTGAAACATATTGGCATATTTTATTATTGTAAATTTAATTTTACATTAATTGAAGAATTTGTTCTTTTAATTAGCTGTTTTCTTCTATCAAAATAGTCATACAGATAAAAATTTTTTACAAAAATTAAATTTTAGGCTTAAAATTCTGACTGAATTTATGCCTGAAAAATAAGACGATTATTCTTTGAAAATTTAATGAAATAAAAATTTGATCCTTTGAAATTTCGAATCCTCTATCAGGGCTATGGTTTCAATCCGTTCATAATTTTTAGTTAAAGAACTTCCAAAACAGGGAAAGTTTTTTACATAATATTTAAAAATATTGCCAACAACATTTAATTAAATACGTTTAACACATATAATGTTGAAAATGTAAAACAAATAAAGTTTAAAGCATGCTCCTGAATTCTAATAACTGCTATGGTAATACTAGAACAAAGAGCTCGATAAATATTTAAAAGCTCGATAAATATTATTCTTCGAGATAATATTTATCGAGCTTTTAAATAAATACTAAATTCAACCATATTTTGCATTTAATCTCGAACAAAAAATTATATAAAATTAAAAAAAGTAGTTTGCATTATTTTCATGATTTTAAAACTTCTACTAACAAGAAATGCTTGTTGGAGTCCTGGGTTCGAGCCCTGCTTCGGCCTTAATTGTTCTTGAATTGTTGTAAGGAGTGTGAATGTGTCTCCCTCCCCTTTAAAAAGAGGCTGAGAAAGCGAATGGGATGATTGAGTAGCAAAAGTCGTACTCTTGGTCCTAGTTAACGCCACCGCAAACAAGAGAGGCTGATTAGGCTTAAATCGCTTCCTACCCCACCGACCTTGTTAATTGTAAGTGCCATAAGAAACATTAACAACGGCAGAAATGCAATTTTCCAAAAAAATACCCCTTAGTTTTGTTATTATTATTATTATTGTAAGACAAAGAGTCGTGAGTTCAAAGTAAAAATTCAGTATGAAGAATAAAAATGGATAGTTCCTCGATTAAAGAGTTTTATTGCTTAATTAACGTGCAAAGGAAGAAAAAAAAATCATTGAATTTTAAAGAAAGTGGTGTAAGCGTTCATAAAAAATTTTAAAACGTCTCCATTGCATGTTATTTTGAAACAAATATTTTTGCTGTATGAAGATAATTTTCCTTAAGCTTTTAATTAAATTTATATTAAAGATAAATGAATAAAAACGAATATAAGTTTTTATACATTTAATTTAATGGTAACTGCAGTTAACATAGTTTGTTATCTACCTATTTTTGCTCTAAATATATCAATCTACGTTTTTATAGATTAAAATTTAATTGTCAGAGTCGTTTAGAAAATGAAATTACAGGCACATACAAATATTTCTGTTATTAGATAAATGACTAAAAATATAAGGTGATCTCTTAAACT
>JAOUZG010040945.1:1749312-1770791 GCA_026289955.1 Argiope argentata | reverse complement strand
AATCTCTTCAAAAGTAGAATCATTGACTCTGACTACACATGTAAAGTCCGCATGTTTTTATTCCTTCATTTAGGGGGATCTACAAGGGAGAAGAACGTCACAACACCCAGGTGCTAAACGTTTTTCTCATTATGACTGAACCCTTCACATCAATCACCAACAACCTTTATCATTAAGCGTAGAATTCAGGTGGACTTTAGCTAGTGTTAGCGGTGACTTGAACATAATTAGCATGTATTCCGGAAGCTTCAGCTACAGAGATGAATCATTAATAGACCTTCCCACGAGACCATTAATGAAGCGCTACTGAACGGCTATTGGTAGTAAAGCAGCTCAAGTTCCCCAATGAGAAAAGGAGAGGTGGATATTTGACCAAAATAAAATGCTGGAAATAAAATGAGGAAAAAAACGAATATTGGAGAGATTTGATGGTCAGAAGGTTTCTCAGAATTTGCAAGAAACTCCGTGTAGATCGGGTTCTCCTGTGTTAAGATCCATCTGATAAAATTAGTAGATTTCTGGAACTATACCTGGAGAGACAGTTAACAGCTAGTTATCGCGTTTTCGGTGTTTTCTTTCTTATTTCAATTGATCGAGAAACTGTTTCATGATTAACTTTCAAATGTAGTGTGAATTTTGTAGATTATATTAATCTAAAAGAGAAAAGTTGTTTTTTTTATACATATATGATGATGTAAATAAAAGAACTGTTCCTTACACTACTCTCTTATTTGATGATCAATAACATTACTTTGGGATCAAGAACATTACATTCATGACCAAGTACATTACAGTGGGGTTAAGAACATTACAGTCATGACCAAGAACATTACAGTTGAATCAAAAACATTACAGCGCGATCAAGAACATTATAGTCATGATGAAGAACATTATAGGGGGATTTCAGGTGGAATTGATTCGCTAATTCCAGATAATACAACTAAAGGAAAACAAACTGTTTTGAAAATGTCACGAACAAAAAGTTCAATTCTAAATTTTTTTAAAAAAGAAATATTTTAGCATAATTAGAATTCAGCAGAAATCACGTCATAATTTTAATTTTATTTCAGCTGGAATAAAAAACTAAAACTTGAGATTTAAAAATAAATAAATGAATTAAAAACATTCTTGAAACCGATAAAATATACTTTTTATTATTATAAGATTTTTTATTGGTTATTAATTAAGAATACCTTTAAAAACAATAATTTTAATCATGTCTACTTCAGCCTGGATTCTAATTCCAGTTTTAAATTTCCCTTTAGAAAACAATAAATATCCACGTGGAAATATTGTATTTTGCTTATTAATATTTTAGTCAATTTTGTCAAAATTCTTATTAAATGATTCAATTATGATTATCTGATATCGTTGGGTGTCCTATTACTATGAAAAACCATGCATAATTAACATTCTTTCATAATTAACATAAACAAGGTATTCAGACGATGACTAACTAACAGGCGAAAATGTTTCATTATTAGAAAAACAATAAACACATTGGAAAGTTATTAGTATATCTTAAAATAGAGTTTTCAAATAATAATGTTTTAAACTCATTAACTTGATGTTAATTAAAGTTTTACCGTTAGTTCACCATCATGTGCAATATCAATTATTATTACATTGTAATAATTGATTTAATATCTCAAACAATACTGGAAAACAACACTCATATGTGATGAGTTAAATGAATTGTTATCTACTAATAAAAAAATGTTTACACATTTTTATATAATATAGAGATAAGGAAATAAAATTAATAGGGAGATAAGAAGAAAGAGCTATTCCTTTGTGCCATTTAACCTTAATCTAGATGATTTGTCTCCCATGAAATGATCTCTTATAAGAACATAATTTTTTTTCTGGAGCTGTTATATTTCTTTTCTGAAATTTCCATACACCTAAAACGAGAATTATAAAAATGCAAGTTGTATTTAAGATCTAAAACAAATAAACCATTCACTTGTATGCGTTTCCCATTGTGCCATCAATACTTTCAACTTTAACATTACATTACTCCTAATCTTGTCCAAAGTTTGTTTTCAACATCACTATTAATCAAAAATATAAAGATCCTACTATTTTCAAATCACTTCCCTCTGTTTTTGTCAAACATACGCACCACGAAACCACTCTCTAGATAGTTAGACACCCAAATAAAAAACCACAACTCGCTATTTACAATGCCCGTGGTCCAACAGACATAGCATGCTGGATCAAAACAAACCCATTTTTCAAGAAAGAGACCTGACATCATCATTCTAAATAATGCGCCGCAAAATTCCACTGAGATAATCTTGAAAAGAAGAAGGCACAAGTTTCCGCAAAGCGGTTGATTATTACTTGATCGAAGCATTATTCAGGAGAGTTGAAAAGGGGAGGATGTTTCGTGAAGTTAAAAGGATTGCATGCATGAGGATTGCAAGAGGATTGGCATTCATTCTGCAGGAAAATATACGTGTCGAAAAATACAGTTTGCGGAGAAGGTTTGGGAGTTTGGGAATAATGGTTTATAACTTTTCATATTTATTGCCTTGCGAGCATATTCCGGATGCACATATTTTTCGTTTAGAAATATAAATGTTGTTAGAATGCTATGAAATATAGTCAAAGATGTGAAGAATGTGACGATAAATTTTATTCAGATGTATTTGGAAAATGTCATGTGTTCAGATGGCCATCCATTTTCTTTTGTTTTCTCTCACAGAAATTGAATATTTAAACTTCGCACCTGAGATTGAAAGACTAAAGGAAAACTATTATTTTTTAAGACTGTTCAAACGATTTCGGAAAAGCTTCAAGACAGTAAAGAATTTAAAAATAAATAGAAAATATTTTCTAATGATTGATATAAATTTGTAAATGCTTTATTTTATGTATATTTGATTGTTATTATCTATCTATCTATCTATTTAAAAGCTGACTATTTATTCAAAAAATTTCTATCTGATGAGGCTTAGATAGTATGTAAACGTAACTTTTTTCGAATTTGGCCTACACTCCATTATATACAACATTTACTGTTTAGTTATAGTTTTAAATAATAATTTGCTATCTTATAAAGATTTTAAACAAAATTAAAAAAATAAATAATTTAAAATATTATAAAATATATAAAATTTTATAAAACATATAAAATTTATAAATATTATAAAAATTTTAATAATAATTCAACGTCTCTATTCAAATATTTCTTATTCATTTTAAAATAATTATATGAAATGTCTAATAAAATATTTCCACTTCACACTAACTTCAAAATGACAAAAGCTATTACCATAAATTTCATTTTTAATTTAATAAAATGATTACATGTAATATGAGGAAATCAGTTACAGGGCCACCTATTGGGGAAAAAAACGGGGTTATTCTTTCTATCTTTAAAATATTTAGATGAAAAGGTATATTATATCATATTGAGCGCCTCCAATTAAGTGCTAAAAGAACTCTTAACACATTAATGTTGGGGAAAAAAGCATGCAAAATACATGTTTAATTGGTAACAATTAAAAATGCACTTTCTCTAAAAAAATTTAGAAATGAAATGGGGCTTCAGTTAACAGCAGATGACTCTTCGCATGCACTACAACAGTTAATGTTGACATTTGACGTTTCTTTTCGGATTACTTGCTGCTAATTTTGTAGCACGTCATGCGATACGCTAACCTACACAAGTGGCATTGCTTCCTTTAAGTTAATGCAATATTGACAAAAGGGTGTTATGGTACTGTTGTTTTAGATATATTGAAAGAAAAATAATCGATTCAACATTTGGTTTTCGGAGAAAAGACCTTTCTTCAGTTCTTGCGAGTTCTTATATTACACTTTTTGAAAATTGCGACCAACATATGCGCGTACACTTTCCATACATTTTGTCTTAGCTTGAAAAGTGCCGTTCCTTACTAAATTGAAGATGTTCTGTACTTACGTATAATACCATTTAACTCTATCGCCAAATTTAAAGTCATCTTTAATAAGTTGCTAACGCCAATTATGGCAATGGTGTAATTCGTTGATCTTTATTGGCAAATTTAAATCCGTCGCCAATGAGTCACTAAACCGTTGACGATCGTTGGCGAAGACGGTATAATTCGTAAGTACCAAATGTTCTACATTTTTGTAATTTTCTTCATGTCTCTTGTACTGCTCTAGAGATAGGAAAACCAACTTCAAAGATTTTGGTGAGAATACATTGTAACTCATCCCACCGTAAGGTGCTCATTTACTTTACTTCATCTAGGCATCGAATATGTGGCAATATTTGTTTCCATTCTCAAATTAATGTGAGCCAGAAAGATACCGTGCAAGAGAAAACTTTTTATTTTATTTAAATTTATTAGCACATATGATGCCCAATGTAATTATTTAAGAATTTAAACTCTTTAATGAAATATAACAATACATAAAAAAGATGATTGGAAGCAATTTTATATTAAATAGTCCTCACTTTTATAATTGTTATTTGAAAACAAATAAATCAGAATTTAGTTATTCTTCTTATACAAATTCTACACTATTGTTTTCTAGTTTAAAAAATATTTTAGTTGGAATATTTATTCTTTTTTAATATATTCTCTGCAAATATCAGTGCCAGCAGCTACGATGAATAAAAAAATTTTGGAGCATCGTGATATATATGAGGAAAAATATTGATATATCCCTGAGAAGAATTTTAATATGTATATTTTATATATATTTGGTTTAGCCTAGTTTATGAAAAAAAAGCTACATACTTCGAGCTACATATGTGTTTATGTCTCGATTTCATTATTTAACGGAATATTTTTTTATTTAAATGTAATTTAATCCTCAAATTGAAGAAACAACAACATTCTAATCTTTCCTACTTCATCTAAAGAGTTAGATAAATATCTTCAAGAACTATCTTTAAACCTCTCTCTCCTAATTTTATTGATATTCAAGCCTTTCAATGTATTGAACCGTCCGAATTTCTGTTTCAAAGATAATAAAAAAAAGTCCTTATTTTTCTTAAAATATACATAGGCAGTCTGCGTTCTTAAGGAGTTATGCAAACAAGAACATGTTACAAGAGAAGTATAATGGACATTATCATTATACTTCTTTCCAGAGAATAAACTAAAAGAATTTAGATGGAAGAAATACTTTTTAATTTACAGTTACTATTCATATAATTAATTTTTTTCTAATTATTTGAATAATAAGACCATAAATTTACTAAAAATGTCATGATAAATCTTCGACTGGTTCTAAATTTTTTTGTTATTATAATGATACGATTGAAGTTCATTCTCTAGATAAAACTATGTAGTTTATTTTGGTATAAGTTTTGTTCGGATGAGAGTTTTTGCTGCCACCAATTTACGTGATTAATCGCCAACTTTAAGGGTGTTTAAACGTTTATTTCAAATATTGACTCCCTATTAGTAATTTTGAATAGTCTCAGACCCAAAAGTATGACTAAAGTATGTGCACACCATGTTTATTATGTAAAATGGGCTCCGAACCTGTTCAGATAATTTAAACTGTTTTGAAGTAGTGGATCATCATATGAATATTCAATTATCTTTTGTATAAACTACCTCTTACTAAGAATTCTTTGGAATTAAGGAGTACTTTTCGTATCTATTTTTATAAAATAAGAAACCTATGTAAATCAAATTTTGCCAAACCAAGGTACATTTTATTTCGTTACTATACCAAATTCGAAAAAACGCCCTCCGCCAAAATTCTGTCCTCATTCTCTCTCTTCCCTTTCTAATTTCAATTTGTGATTTATGTTTGATCTGCGTTTATTCTTTGTCTATTTCAACAAATTTTATCATCTGCTTTAAAACTGAAGGTTAGTTGGTAGCTCTTCAGATTACACTGCTGTTGTTGTATTGTTACTTATGGCACTTGTCATTGGACATACCCCGCTGATGAAAGCATCAGTATATTTAAGCCTAATGAGCATCTCTTGTTTTCGAAGTAGCGCCAACTAGGACCAAGAGTACGACTTAGCTAACCTTTCATCACACTTAAGCTTACACAGCCCCTTCTTACAGAGCGGCATAGTCCCAAAGGTAGCACACAGAAGAACAACCATCCCCAAACTGGGACTCGAACCCGGGACTCCCAGAACACGAGGAAGATGCACTTCCTCTGAGTCAGAGAGCCGAGTGAGATAATAATTTGTAATATGTTTTTATATAATATATATCTTACATATTACAAATTACACTGTAATATGTTTTTATATAATATTATATCTTGTTAGAATTTCTTTCCCTGAACCGTAATAAAATCTTCTTGAGAATTCAGGAAAATATACAAGGAAAATATTTTTTTCCGCTCACCTAACAGTAATTTCCACTTTGAGCATTGTCATAGATTAACATAAGTTTTAATTTAAAATCCAGCCAATTTTGTCAATGAAAAATGGGAAACTTCATTTTTAAATGAAAACGAGAATAGATTTTTAGTCTTAATTCATAATGCTGCAATCGGAACATCAAATATATCAAATTTTAGATTGATTTCATACAGCACTTAAAATTTACTGAAAAAAGACTTTCGAATGTCTTCTAACTTTTTCCCGGGACTCATCAATTGTACAAGCCCCTTTTTATATGTGCTTTCAATAATAGAATCTTTCTCTGAGTAAAAATATTTTATTTCATTTAGTTTTTCACAAATGTACGTTGCCAGGTATTCTCCGTCCCACAACTGAAATTGTTGTCCCTCATGATGTAAAAGCAGAAAAGGGCACAAATATTTGTATCTTTATTCCAGCAATTTTGAATCAATCCAAAAACGACCCAGTAATATTTATACTACTGAAGTGTCTTCAAATTCAGAGTTAATTCTTCAGAAATTTCCTCAATTTTTTGAATAACGAATACTCAGGAACTCAGAAATTTCACAAACTCCTTTTTTATATGTACTTGTAATAGCAGAATCTTTCTCCGAAGAAAAATATTTCATTACATTTAGTTTTTCATTAATGTACGTTGTCAGGTATTCTTCCTCCAACAATTGTTGCTCCTCATGTTCTAAAAGCAGAAAATATCACAGATGTTTGCTTCTTTATTCCAGAAATTTTGAATTAATTAAAAAAAAATGATCCAGTAATATTCATGCTACTGAAGTGTCTTCGTATTCAGGGTTAATTCTTCAGAAATTTCCTCAAATTTTTTGAATGATGAATAAATAGTAAAGTCAATTACTTTAATGGCATAGTATCTTCATATTAATATGAAGAAGATGTAAACAATTGCAACTTGAAATTGTCCTCAATTCTGAAATAGCACATTAGCCAATGCAAATCAATACAGCGACAGATGAAGTTTTTACTTTAAGAACGTACAAACACAATTTATCCGGTCTCTGATTTCGATTTAATTTGTTGAAGTATCAAAATTTCATGCTGTGTTCTATTTAGTACATATTTAAAACTAAATTTTGTCTTAGAGAAATTATTCAAATTAGTTATCTTCAATATGTTTCAAAACATATATCTTCACTTTAATTCATAGATTAGAATGCCAAGATTTAATCCGTTGTCTATATCTCGAAATAAATCAACAAAAACCCACTTCAAATTTCCGGAGATAGCTATCGCCCCTAGTTTCTGGTCATAAGAGCAAAACAGACATTTTAAGGAAATGTGCTGACATTCTCTTTCTAAGTAATCCGATTATTATTCAGAGAAATTCCAAGAAGAGGACACGTGGATTCGGAAGTCAGTTAATTATTATATCATAAATGCATTATTCAGTTGAATTGAAAACGGACTTGGAAAGACAGGAATTTCAAGGTGAAGAAAGATTTCATACATTTTGCGATCATATATATATATATATATATATGAACAGTAGAAATCACAGAAAGTGTATAGGTCAGTAACTTAAAGCCTTTATTTATGAATGATAGGCATGTTTGCGAATGAATTCAAATATTTTGATAAAAAAATATAACCTTTGTTAGAAAGTTGTAAAAATGGAAAGAATTTTTGAAAAAAAAATCTTCTATCCGATACATTTTATCCATTATTTCTTCTTTAGTACAACATTCAGAATTTAAATCTTACTTTTACAGAGTTTATAATGTATTTAATATCTTTAAAAATTTTAATAAAATGAATATTGATTTTTGTAATGGAGAGTAATTAATTTCAGCGTAAAGCGTACCGGCGTCCTGTCACAGAGGTGGCGCATTTCCTCGTTGTCAGAGCATGGCTGTTCTTCCATGTTCTATATGGGAAGGTTCCTCCGTATAAAAAGAGCCTGTGGAAGACAATGTGTTAAGTGTGTTTCTTCTTCATATGAGCCGGAAGTCAGACTACTTACTGCCCTTCTGTACTCAGGGGTCCATGCCCTCGGAAACCAATACACCCCTCCTTCCATTGTAAAACGCACTCGTAATCGTCATCATAAAGCGAGTCGATCAGAAACAGTAAAGCCATGTACAAGATGGTATGTTTAGAAAATAGGATATATGCTGCATTATTGAAGTTTTTATTTCTTTGCCATTTTGTTCATGAAGCCTATGGTACATCATTAAATAGTTTCTAAAATAATATAATAATTTTTTGACATTGCTATATCAATTCTCGTCCAGAAAATGTAATTAATTTTACTTTCTCTTATTATTTATGCATCTGTGTAAAATCAATATTCTTTTAAACAATATTTGGTTTAAAATATTCACTGCTATCAGGCGTATTTTTAAAAATATAAATCAATGTATTAATATAATCAATGTACTAATGTAATAAATTTTATGTTTTAGTCAAAGGAGTTTTTATGCGTTAAAAAAATTCGAACTCTTTTTTACGAAATTTTATACATTGTTCAAATGCAAATATTGATGTATTTGAGTTATTTTAGACAATGTATTTTCTATGAAATTGCTTATATATTAATAAAAAAGTTATCTTAATTATATCTGTTGAAATATAAAATAATACCTTCATTATTTTGGATTGTTTAAAACGATATTTATATTTTATTATAGACAAATTTAACAAGGAAAGCTGTTTTATTGTCTTTTTTTTAATACACTAATTTAAAAGCTGAAATTTATAATCAAATTTTACTACGATTTGCAATTTAATATGAATTTCATTTGGAATGTTACAACTTAGATTTATTTGAATTGAAAACAAATATCAAGACCAATATCAACCTCAAATGAAAATGACCACCAGAATGAAATTTATTCCTATATGTTATTTCAACTTATAACTTTGTTCCAAACGTTTAGAACTATTTTTCTTGAGTAACCTTATGAGAGCCTGCTTTTATTGCTTGGAATTCTTATCTGAAAGCTTTTGATATTTCTTTTCATACCACACAAACATCCATTGTGAATATTGACTCTGCACAACAAGCTGAACCTTTTCTCCTGAAGTACAACATTACTGAATAACTTCAATGTAGAGCAGATCGAAACACATTCGCGGCCTTTGTTGCACAAACGCAGTCATTTAGATGTCTTTCTTTCCCTGAGGCAAAAAAAGAACTCTTCGAGTAGCTAAACTCAGAGGAAATTCGAAGAATCCGAAATCGCCGCCATAAATCGCAATAGCTAAAATGGAAGTTTAGATGTCAGTCGATGCAGTGTTTGTGATACTGAGTTGCAACTGTTGCTGCCATGCAGCACCTGAATGTAATTTTGGGGAATCACCTACAATATTGTTAAGTGAGTGGCTTTCGTTTTATAGTACGAAGGAAAAAGTATCGCTTGTAAAGCAATAAAAATACTACTTTGTGTTTACAACGCCACAAAGTTCTGAGCCTTTTGATCCTATTTTTTTTAGTGGCCGAAAACTTGCATTAAAAAAAGGATTTTTTTAAAATTTTCTGCTTCATATTTTTTGAAGCATTTATATTTCTTAAAATTAACGAGAAAATGTAAATTTTAATTATAAATATTGAGGTTTAAATTATATAACCACATAAAAGAACTGAGACGATGAGTAAGTTCATAAAGTCTATTTTCCATTTTTAGGCACCCATAGACTTTTAAAATGACTTTTTGTAATTTTATGCTTAGCAATTTGAAATTTTATGTGAATTAAGAGTAACACAATAGGAGCTTACACACACAACTTTAAAGCATTATATTAATTTATTTATAAGTTAGAAGAGTTAATATAATATAATATTAACGATAAACAACGTTAATGAAAAATGTTCCTGTTGCTCGAAATTAGTTCGAAAGAGCTCCAATTTTTATTATAACTTACTAGAAGCCTTTTGAAATTGGGATTAATCATGACGTTTGAATATGAAATATAAAAAATAACCAACGTAATAACTCAAAACTACTTAACCTTTTAAAAAAAATCAGCACTTTCGAGTTATCATATTGATTAATTTTAATATTTCAAATTCAAACTTTAAGATTAATCCCAACTTTTATTTCAAAAGGGTTATAGTAAGTAGTAATAAGAATGGGAGCGCTTTCGAACACATTTTGAGCAGCTGGAATATTTTTCATTAACGTTATTTATCACTAATATTATATTATATGAACCCCCCTAACTCATAATTAAATTAATGTAATGCTTCAAAATTCTGTGTGTCATCTTATATGGTGTTACTCCTAAAGCCCGTAAAATTTCAAATTGCTATGAAAAAAATTGCAAAAAAGTCAGTTTAAAGGTCCCTGGTCACCTTAATGTCATGAAATAAGGGATATTTAAATGGGCAAAGAAATATGTAACACGTTTCACACCTATTTGGGTTCAAAAAATTAAAATAAATAAACACGATTTTAAAAATATAGATTTTATAGTTTTTTTTTCTTTTTTTTCTGAAAAGTTCAATTTTTTTTGTTTCAAATCTAGAAGAAAAAAAGAATAGAATCGTATCAATAATATTGCGATATACAAAACTTGAATTTAAAATAGTATTTTTATTTATTTCTATGCATAAGCAGGTTTTCAATTTTTTACGTGTAAAGAAAACATATTATGTCATTTCTCAGATTTTGGAAATGCATTTCATTAGGATATTTGTAACAATATGACAGATCATTTGATAAACCAAATAGCATTATGTAATTTATAACCAAGAGAGCACAATTTCGTCATATTTTTTAAAAAAATTTGGTGTCAGATAAAGTGTTTACTACCTCAAATTCTAAATATTTAAATTTTTTTATTGCATTTTAATACTCTGAAAGAAAATGGCATTATCTCTTATTCGAATCTACAAGAACTGAATACAGTTAAACACAGACATATTACAGTACGAAACACAGTGCACATACTTTTATCTACACTAATTATCTCTCCTGAAAGAATTTTTAGAATTCGAAGGAGCTCAAATAGTTTTCTAGAACATAAACTAACATTTTCACTTTTAATTAGTCTTAGCTCTAAATTTGTGTTTCTATACATTTCGTAGAAATTCATATCTATGTATTCTATCTAAAAGTTAGAATTTATTTTTATTCAGGTTCTTCTTCTACATATTAAAGTTATTACTTAGAGTGAATATATAATGTTGTGTGATTTTTAATGTCCCATATTCGTCTTATAAGAAAAGTATCTTTTATTATACGACGAAGTACTGCATTCATTAAATATTTCGAAATTGAGATTCTGAAAATCTCATTTTAGATTTTTGCGAGTTATTTAAACATATTTTTGGAAAGTTACCATTTGTCTGCGGGAAAGATAAAACAAGATGTTTTCAATAAAATGGGAAAAATATTACACAAAATTAATTCCAAATTTGTGAATTTTCAGTAAATTTTAATTTCTTATATGAAAAGTATGCAATCGTCAAAGATTTCGAAATTGAGATTTTGACAATCATGATTAAGACCTCTCTGAGTTTGTTAAACAAATTTTTGGATATTGACCTTCCATCTGTATAAAAAAAATCAAAGCAGTTTGAACAAAATGAAAGAAAGAAAATAATAACCTTACTTTTTACTCTTTTTGACGTTTTCTTTTCTGCAGTAACAGCTTCGCATTCCATCTATTTAGATGGTTCAAAAATGTTGTTGTTGTTACTTATGGCACTTCACATCTTGGACAAGCCCCACTGATACATCTGTAGATTTTTAAGCGGATGATATGCGTCTCTTGTTTCAAGTAGTGCCAACTAAGGCCAAGAGTACGACTTCATTTACTCACTTAATCCAGTAGCTTTCACAGCCCCTTTTTACAGGAGGGGGGGCACATTCACTCACCCCACAGACGACATGCAGAAAAAAATCCATGCACATACCGGGATTCGAACCTGGGAATCCCAGGACATGAGGAAGACGTGCTACCTGTGTGCCAGAAAGCCTGCCCGAAAATAGATGAACGAGTTGGCGCAACTTTTTGTGTTTCTGAGGCCAGTGATAAAACTGAAGAGCAAATTGACAAGCTTTAATTAAAAAAAACATTGTAATAAATCGTGTTTGCACTATTATCTATTCACGGACAACCTCAATTCTTTAAAGGCTGTTCAAAAATTCAAAGTAAAAAATGATTCCGTAGAAGTTAAAAATTTGGTAGATGATAATGTGTAATTACATCGGGTTAAAGCCCACATTGACATCAAAGGTAATGAACTAGCTGATATGGTTGTCAAAACTATTTCATTTAAATTAGCAATAAACAATCACCATGGAGAATCTGGAAGAAGCATCAAAACTCATTTTTGTAAAATTCTTGTCGATGAATGGCAATCAAGATGAAAAAAAAATGATAAAGGTCGCTTTAGTTTCAGTATCTTTTCTCAGGTAAAAAAGAAATAGATATATTGACAATAAAAATATAACCAAATTAACTACAAATTATGGATTTTGTCCGCACCATCTTAAAAGATTCAGTTTGATAAATTTTAATTATAGACGTGGTAACGATTATGATGACATTAAACACTATATTTTCCTCCCTATTTTTCATCATTTATGAAAATTTAAACCTCAACAAAAGATTTTCCAAATTCTATCTAAGAATAAATTTAATAAAGCAGCTCAACATATCTCTGATTTCCTAAATCATAATGAAAACATTATTTTTTGAATTGAATAATAGTTTATCCTAATTTTTCCAGCACTGCAAAAAAGGGACAGTATATAATAAGTATCAGAAATAAAAGACATTACAAAAAGAACTCTATCTGGCCTTTGTTCCTGATCATGGACTCTTTCTTAGATTGAGTCACTGTATATATTTCTTTTTCTTTTTATTTATTTACTGCTTATTTATATATTTCTCTATTTTATGTTCTCTTTTTCATTTTCTTTTTCTTTTTTCTAAATTTAAACTTCCTATTTTTGGTAAATATTATTATTTACTAACTATGTTTCATTGATACTGTTACTGCAGAATATTATGTAGACTCTTCAACTTGAACCATTTATACTTTCTCCACTTTTTCTTTTTATGCCTGCTTCTTTATATATATATATACATAATAAGCACAAGCGAGGTACTACTAGCGGAAACACTCCCATATAATTGAATCTCAAAGTCAATGTAAATGCTAAATTCAGATCAAAAATTAGTATTTTATAACTATGATATGCCTATGTCATAGAATGCTTTCTTTGGAGATTTACAGAAGGATATACTTATTAGAGGTTATTCCAGGGTATTATGAGGATATCACTCCCACTATGAGATCTATTGCAAAATTAGAAGTATGAAAATATGCAGAAAATCACAAAACATCGTCAAGGGTGAACTCTTCTGCAAATAACGCCATTAAGAATATTTTAGTTATTAATGTTTTTACCCACTTTCTATAAAAATGTATATATATTAGAAATTAATAAGTTTTATTTTTATTTTATATAATTATTTTTATTTTTATTTTTGTGTTTTGTTGCTCACTAAACTTATTCTCGAATGATATTATATGATGTAATTTTTTTTTTTTTTTGAATATTTGGAATTTGTCTCTGGATAATATCATTCAGAAGATTTTTATCAACGATATGCAAAAGTAATTTTTTAATTAAACATTAATTAGATTTTTTTTTACTTAAATCTATTTAATAAACAAATCCAACCTCGATTTTATTCTTATTGTTATTAATCCGTTTTTGTTAGAAATATTCTAATACTTTCATATTCTTCCATTTTACTATAACATCAAACATTTATAAAACCCAAAAGGCTTTCTTTTTAAAATGTATACCTTCTGGCATTCTGAATTTCAAATGCAATCCCGAATCTTTAGATTTATTATTTATGAAGAGAAATATTTTGTAGAAATGAGAATATCTTGTAATTCATTATTCGATTGAGAGTCCATCATTTACTTAAGAAGCGTTAATTCTACTTTTCTACTTTTTTTCAAGTTTTATATGATGAATCAAATCCTTTGATGCAATTTTTATTTGTTAGTGTCATACTTTTACTTTCACTTTAAAAGATTTTCTTTAATTAAATTCCCAACTTTAATGAGCACTTTCTCCTCTTTTTTTCTTCAGAAGAAATGTTTTATTCAAATACTATCTTTTTATTGTAAGCAGACTTCAAATCTCAAGATCTCTTAATTAATGATTGACTGATTATATGCTTTTGAAATTTCGGTAGATAACTTTAAATGTCTAAGCATTGAAGCTCATTTTTTGTTATAGCCTCTTTGTACTAGAGAATACTACGAAAGCTTGTTTCGTTAATACTGAATTAAAAAATATGGACTTGATTTCTTTTAATGACTTTTTAATTTCATTTGAAAAGCGTAAATTAAGCAAGGTCTTTTTAAGAAAATGTAACTCTAAGACTTCTGTTATCACTTAATGTTATAAAAGTAAACAAGTTTTAAATAAAATTAGTTTAATTATACAAAATGTTTAGAAAAAATGGAACATGCATTTATTTTCATAAAAAAATTTATTAACACAAAATATTGTTTGATATTTCCCAAGATATTTTCAGATAAGAATATCAGAAATCATCAAAAATTCATCATTATAATAATGTTGTACAAATTTTGAAAATAACTAATAAATGCAGAAATATTTTGCCGATAATTTTGTTTCATTAAATAAGCTATGATGTTTCCTGTATTTACTTTTATTTATATTAATACAAATTCTGATCTTCCCACTGGTATGGTGTGGTGTTGAAAGAGGGGGGGGTGACAGCTCAGGTGTCGTGCTCGTCATCTGACAGTGGTTCAAAATTACCAGGTCTGTCCCAAAATAGCCCGTGTTTTGCTTTACAACGGGAAGTTAATATAACTAAAATAAACTAAACAAGCAATTCTTGTATGTTTATAAATGTATTTATTTTGTGTATAGGAAAATGCTCTAGCAATTTAGATCAAATTTTCAATTTATAAAGGCGTTTACTTTTTACGTTTATTTATACAAATTTTTTTCTTGAAAAAATGAGATTTCACACAAACACAGTTTTTTTGTAACTAATTAATAGAAAAGGGAAATTCAAATTTCTAGTTGAACTGTGCTTCGTGCAGTATAGTGATAAGTGCAACATGCTTAATACCTGTGATGAGGATCTTAATCATTTTTCTTTTGTTTTTGTGCTTTTTGTGCTTTTTTCTTTTCTCTTGGGCATTTGAAATTGTTATTTCTGCTTTTGAGTTTTATCTACAAAAATTGTCTTTCCAGAATAATCGCAATTTCATAAACATAATTTTTATAATTAGCTATTAGAGCCCATTTCTATCTGCTTTAATTCTAACAATGCCATATGGCGCCATTTCAGGCCTGATTTTACCATCATGAAATTGAATGCAGGCTCTAAAAAACAAGCAATGGTAGATAAACTGTAAAATGGATACTGCAATTTAGTGATAGTTTTGAATAACACTTTAAATAAAATGTATTCATTATTTTATTTTATCAAAAATACAAATTCATATGTAGTTAAGCTATCCATAGGTATTTAGTATGTGATTCGCATCTGAATATTTTCTTTACGGAAACAAGACAAGAACAAATTACAATGAAATTTGCTGTGCATATTCCAATGTATCATGCCAGAACATAATTTCTTGAACATCCAAGCACGACTTGCTCGTACAGTTAAACTATGTTTTTATTCACAATTAATAACTTTAATATTGCAACCGATCAGAAAAACTTTGCCTTGAATTGAAGAAATTTGTTTATCTTGAACTTGTAAATGACAATATTCCTTGCACTTTCATGGCTACTCTAAAACGTATACGGGAATACGTGACTTGCAGTCACACCTCTATTATAATAATAGCATAACTTCTTTGCACTTGGGGGAAGTTGAAACGTATGTTCGATTGTTTTTTTTTTGGGGGGGGGATGGAGGGGGTGAAGAAATTTGTTTATCTTGAACCCTTGAATGGATATATTCTCTGCACTTTCATGGGTTTCTGAAACGCATTAGCCGAATACGCGGCATCTATGGCAATTATGTCACTAATTCGTTGTACTTTGACAATTACTACAGATTTAAGATTTTTAGGGGCGGAGTGGGTGGAAAGATGAAACTTGTTTATCTTGAACTCCTAAACAGTTTACTGTTAATTGTAGAGAAAATGTTTCAAATTCTTCTGAATTTCATCCTTTCGTCTATGAAATTTATTGAATTGTGGGAAGCAACTGGAAAATCCATGAACTTTCATTTCATATGCATTTTTGGTTAAGCAATTTTACTTCGACGAATTCTTGATATTTTCTTACCTAAATAGAGAGCTCCAACATATAAACATTTAAAATATTTTAAAACCTTTAAAACATGAATAAAATGTATTTGAGAATTAGTAAAGTTTGGAAAAGGAAACTATGATAGTGAATTTGTAAAAGCAAATTAAGATAAAGGAGTTTAATAAAGCCGACACTAATTTTACAGTTAAATCAAATTTTAATTAACCAGTTACTTTCTTCAATGATATGAGTTCTTATTTTTATACTATCGTAAAATAAAGTTGTATATCATTTAATGCTTTTTCGTGAGAATTAAGTAATAGTGATAGAAATAGAATATACTGACTAAAGGAATAAAGTACTGTTAAAAATGAAAATCAATTAAGTTTCTATTTCTCTTTGTTGGTAAGGGATTACTTTTAATCTCACTAACTTTCAACAGTAAAAAATATGCAGAATTTAATTTTTATTACTCATGCTGAAAAAATTCCATTTTTCTACTTTCATCACAATGGCATTTCATGCTTAGACGCAATTTAAACAAAACTTTCAATGGTTGTAAGTATTTCTTTTTCAAAAAAAAATCAACCTTTATCCCAATTTTCTTTTTATTCTAAACACGATATCGTGCATAAAATAGCTATCCATATTAACATGTAGATTATAACTTTACAAAGTGTCATAAAAATGGGAAAAAAATCTTTCCTGATGTACAAAAAACATTTAAATCTTATATTTCTGAATATGGAAATAAAGCATGTCAAATACCTCTCAATGCAATTGTGGTATATTTAACATAATTTGTAATTTGGGTAATTTTATCACAAGGAATCGTTTCGTTGCAAAAAAACAAAAATATTGCTTTAGAAATATTGAAAGTTTATACATGTTTAAATAAGTAGATATAAAATTATGTATATTTTAGACAACGTATATTTTAATGTATGTTAATAGCTTTTAAATGGAATTTTTAGTTTTTATGCGTAATGATCGCTGGCAGTTTAAACCTAGGTGGATTCAACTATTGTGGTGGATTCAACTCTTATGCTTAAACCCTTGTAATGACTGTTGCTTGGAATTTTTTAAAAGCTTCTGCATTTGCCATTGAATTTTTGTTGAGGAAAATTTTGTTAGAGATTATTTTTAATTATTAGGAATTTTTTCATTACACATAAACAATAATCATAAACAGCAAATCATCACAATAAAAAATTTCAAAACTTGAAATTTTTATTCAAATCTGAAATTCAGTTTCAAATCTGAAATTTCTCATCACAGAACATTATTAAGAATTGTATCATAACTGAACAAGTAAAATTAAAAAAGATTAAGGATTCTGGAATTTCTTAAACAAAATACATATCTAATTAAATAAGCAAACCTTTATTAAACATTGTGTTTCAAAAAGCTTAGAAAATAATATTAAAAATTAGAAAGAAACTAAAACATAATCCGAAATTATTATATTTACTGAATAACAATTCGGTTCAAATAATCATTGAGATTCTTAATGAATACTTTGTGCTTATCGAAGGATTTCTCTAATATTTTTCAATCGGAGTATAAAAAGCGTGGTTCAGATTGTTGCACACATTGTATCTCAATTTTCAAAACCTACCTTTCATTCGAATTTGATTTTTTTTTAAATATTGAGAAATAGATGCTAGCATTCCTTCAAAAGTAATTCGAATTACAAGTATTTATACTAATTTAAACAAATATGCTCTGTTTGCTTTTGTCAAACGATTCGTTCAAATGGCGAAAACTATTTTGTCGTTGTTAATTAAATAGAATTATATAAGAAAGAGATGTTAATTTTTCTTGACTAAGCAATTAAGTTCATCAAGAAAAGAGTTTTCGAAACATTCTTTCCATATCTCAATTCCTTTGATTTGTTTTCATCTTTTAAGTATTACAAATGCTTATAACTGTCGACGGATGTAGTGAAAATATTTAATGTATAACGCTCGGATTCCTTTTCTTTGAAGCAGCGAACAATTGGTCTTGATTGCAAATGCAAGTTTTTATCGCTTGAACTACCGGCAATCTATTTCGAGCAAACAAAACACACCATTTGCATTTTGTAACTTAAATCTTTCCTTCTAAGCAGCGTTAATCTTTTGATCACTATTCGTGTACAAATCATGGCTCATTTATTTTGTTTTAAGCATGAATCATTGGTGTTACTTTTTGCCTAAGAGGGATTTCCGATTCCATTATCCAGTCGAATGAGCAGAAAGGGAATGAGGGCTGACGGTTACTCACTTTTAGCAAAGTGTTTTGGAAAATCGCTCATTCGATAATTTTCAAATAATACGTTTTTTTCCTTCCTTTTTCTTTTGAATTATTTAACATTGAAGATCAATTGTTCTAACTTGAAAGGAACATATTTAACTTGATAATACTCATCTGAGAATGATGTTTAATTGATGATTTCAGCTTTTGTCTTTCAATTTGATAATTTTGAAAAATCAAACTTGTTTACAATTCTCGCAACAATTGTTGTTTATTCCTTTTATTTGATTGGAGTCGAAAAAGTTAAATTGATTTTTGAATTCTGGCAAACTTTTGAAAATATCACATTTTATAAATATTACCATAGTATCAAAAAATAAGTAGCACTGCTTATATTTAAAAATTTTACAAGATAATGAAACGTTTCAATTGTTTTTTTTAAATCCGTTATTGAGTTTTTGAACTTCCTTTAAAAATTACTAGACTAAGGGATGATATAATCCTTGTCAAATTGCTCTTTGAAATGTGAAAATTCTCAAGAACGACTTTAATGACTTAAACTTCTCAGTTATTTTTAAATTTGCACCTGTATGTATTATTGTTATGTATCTATAAGAAATTTTTAGCTTTATTTTGTTTCCTCTGAGTAAGTAAAATTCACAAAAATACGCTCTTAATAGAGAAATGGAAATTTTGTTTGCAGAAATTATATTTTTTGAAATAATTTACTGCCAACATAATTAAGCCATTCTAATATTTGACAGCCAATTTCTGAAGCAATTTTGGTTTTCTATGTTTTTTATCTAAACTTTAATTTCCAAAAGCCTAACTTTTCATCTAAACAATAGATTTTCACACTTCAAATCTTTCTTATTCAAGACCAATCATCTTGTAGTTTTTCCAAGCCTTTATTTATATAGTCAGTTCAATAAATCAAACCAAGTGGTTAGAATTCTATTTTTCACATTCCGAAACATTATAATACAATCCAGCTATATATGGCGCTTTGACATAAAAATACATTCCCTTTTTTGATTATGTGCTAAGATGTTATCCTTTTTGTACAACATAAAAAATTGAAATATATAATGTCACTTCTTAAACAATTTTATCTCATTTGAGAATAGTTTTTTTTATATTATTAAATATATTTAAAATTATTGACGCAATTTTCGTATTTAAAACGAATAATTATAATGTACCTGGAATTTAAAATATCTGCATCATATATTTGCCCTATTCGTGAATAAGGATTTATCCTATATATTTCATAGCACGCAAACATTTCAGAACGTTTTATAAATTATTCAAAGTACATAATAAAATTGTTTTCGCTTTAAAAATTTTGTAAAAAACGAATTTTCGAAAAGAAAAAGGGTGATAAAGTGTCAATTTTAATAAGTGTAATTAACGCATTTAAAAATTAAATTTTAACTGTTGAAATAATTTTAAAGGAAATGATGACAATTGAGCATTTTTCTAGAATACATTTTAAACTAACTAGAGGAAAAAGATGTAATTTAACTCCATAATGTTGATTTTAATATCAGGTTTGAAAATCTTCTTAATCTAATATTTTAACCTGAAAATTTGCATAATTATTGAGCTATAGTCTAGAAGTAAAACAATTTTATTTTTTGATTATAGAGGAAAATTTCAATTTTACGTTTTATATATGATTTTTAAACATTTAAATCAAAAAAATTAATTGAGATATAACTGTTCAAAAAATATAGAGAAAATATTGCATTTTATCTCTAATTTTTTACTTATTATTGCTTCTTGTTTACAAAAAACTACAATAATAATGGAAAAAAAAATCAGAGTAAGTGTAAAACTCTTTATCTGCTCAATTTATCTGCTTTAATATTATTATTTCTAATATATTATTTAAAATTTTTTAAAAAAATGTGTTACAACTTATGATATATTATGCTATAAATTTGCTTTAAAATAACTTAATTTCCCATGTAATTATTTTGTTATTTCATAGACAAAAATTAAGCAGCAAAAAATTTAATAACACCCAAACAAATTCTGGGTAATCAACATAGAAGCAATTAATGTCCCCTAAAATTCTTATCTATTTGCCACTGAATTATTTCTTAATAGTTTTATTTCTCACCCTTATGGCATCACAACATATTTCAAGAATGAATGCAATTCTTAAATTTTGACATTGACGAACCATCTATTTCACGTCACAATTATGGTGATATTCTTCGCTCTTATACATTTAGGTTGGACTTCCTTATCATTTCCAACTCCCACAGCAAATAATGGCCTAAACGTAAAAAAGTGTATTTTTCCGAAGCTCACTCAAAATTCACTCTTCTAATCAATTTAGTTATTTCCCGTCGTTATTCAAATAATATCATATTTCGTAAGCATTTTATTCAAATAATGCAATTGATTCCCATTGTGTCGGAGTATCTATTTGTTTGAATTAACTTTGAAATTGTATTGAAACTATATTTATGTATGCCATTCCAATTCTGTTTGTTTTATTAAGAAATATTTTGGTATCTTATTATATTAGATATAGATATATGGTAAAGACAGACCTATTCTGTCTTAACCATTTCCTATGGTAAAGACAGACCGTGAGGAAGAAAACAAGAAAATATCAATACACAAAATGTACATTTTTTTCTTAAGTCAAATTTGTACGC
>JAOUZG010040945.1:1735506-1749212 GCA_026289955.1 Argiope argentata | reverse complement strand
GGTAAAAAAATCCCCTATATATTAGATCCCAGCAGCTATGCGCTAAACCACTCAAACTAAAATGGAACACCTGAAATGTCATTGCACAAATTGGTAAGCTTATCGAAAACCGTATCGTATGTATCGATATATATTTCATAAATATAAAACTGGGTTTCTAATTATTTGTGTAATTTATTATTTAAACAAGCAGTACCTTACGAAATAAGGCAAATTTTATTCATTAGGAAAACACTTTCAAGAAACATTTTTAATTTTATTTTCTTAAATATGCAAATGTACTTGAAACTTGTTTACTTTATATCCAGAATGTGTTAAATTAGTCGACAAGTTTGTATTCAAGCTCTACCATGCATAATTACGTATATTTAATTACAAAATCCCACGGAGGATTTATCAATCTATCAAAATCAGAAAATAAAGCTTTGAGCGTTGCCTTTGCGGAGAACTGAAACATACATTTTAAGATAAAAGCTCATTACTTTTTTTCAAGCATATGTTAATTTGCAACTTTCACTGATAATCATGATTTTATTAAATATTTTAAATTAAAATATCTAATTTTTTGCTTACGGTAAAAAAATTTGAAAAATGTAAGAAACGAAAAGTATCTTAAAACAAGTGTGTTAAGAATAAACAGAGGCTAATCTAAGAATTTCTACAATCCGACAGAGAATATTTCCCTTAAGATTTAATATGTCACAGAAAAAAAAATGAAAAAGTGAAACAAATAAAACATTTAGTAAATATAATCTAATTTTTCTTTTGACATTTTACCGAAAATTAATCATTTAAGATTTTTATTTCTATAGAATCTATTACAAAATGGTGATTATATATATAGATGGAACAATTTAAATATGTTTAAAATTTAACATAAAAAATTGATTTTTTGTGATTCTTTAAAATCCAATGCTAAAATGTTGCTGGCTTTCGAAAAAAAATAAAGATACGGTGGTTTAAAAATAATTCATAGTTACCATTTTTTGTTTGTAATTCTTTAAAATCCAATGCTAAAATGTTCCTGGCTTTCGAAAAAATAAAGATCCAGTGGTTTAAAAATTATTTATAGTTACCATTATTCCTTGAAAAAATACCTGAATTAATAAGTTGATGATATTAATAAGAATAATCAATTTCATAATAACTTTCCTTTTCAATGATTTCAAACCAAACGATTAAAAAAACTGAGTAGTGCTTTAAGTTGAAAATATTCTTTCTATTAAAAGATTTAATTTTACATTAAAAGCTGGCGTCCTGGATCAGGGTTGCGCGTCTTTCCCGGGGAGTCTCGGTGATCCCATTTTTTTTAGTATTTTATCTGTGAGAGGTGTGAATGTGCCCCCATCCTCTGTAAAAAAAAGTTGTGAAATGAATTCGTACTTTCGATTCTAGTTTGCACAATTGAATAAAAAGAGAGAGACGCTCACTCGGCTTAAATCACTGGTAGATAACACATGAGCCTCTAAAGCCGATTATTTCCAAACAATAAATTATTTGCTAATGCACTCTATTGTATTTTATGTCTTAATATCAGTTTTTAATAGTGGATGCTTATTTAAGCATACTGAATTGTTATTCTTCAAAAATTCTATGGTAAAAAAGTTCTAATAAAATTTTTATGTGTTTCACTCTAATGATATGAAATAATGAAATGCATATATTATCATTGACTATTCATGCTATAGCAATAATTTTATCTTACTATCACATACATTTAAAAGTGTTGTTATATATATATATTACAAAAACGTCTTTAAAATGAATATTAATTAATCGATTCACATACTTTTCTACTATTATCATGGAGGAAAAATTAATAAAATTGAAATATTAACTAATTGATTTCGTTTTCGTTGAATTAAATAATCTTATATGTATTTATGATGTGCATTTTATAATTAAGTGTTAATGCCGAATTGTTAAAAAGACGACTAAAAAATTGAACAAATTATATATATGTATTGGAGAAGTAATAGAATAAATTCTACTAACAAGGAGAAATAAAAACAAATCATTTTGTGAGATGGAATTTTAAATTAAAGTTGATAATAATTTTAAAATTATATTTATCATTTAATATGATATTTTAAAACAGGAATCAATGCAGTTATACTCTAAAAATAATTTTTTCCCATTATAATAACATTTGTATAGATATTTTGTATATTTATAAGTATCTTCAAAATAAAACAAAATATTGTTATTTTCCATTAGTACCTGATCAAAAATTATTATTTTAATGAATAATATTATAATTCATTCTGGTTTATAAAAAATTGCTTTCTTACAAGATAAATGCAAAAGTTTAAAATTGAATTTCCGAAAACTATTTTTGTGTGCCTATTTATTCCCTGTGATTTCTGCTAAATAAAGATTATAATTAGTAGTAAATTTTTGTAAGGGTTTTTTGTTTAATTGATAATTGCTTAAAATTGTTGGTTTTAAACAATAACTATCCAGAAGATTAATTATTATGCGAAATGTCTAGAGATTATTTGAAAAACAATTTATGAAAATAAAGGATATGTATTAAATATATAGAAAACTAGAATTACTCTCATGGCGTTGTCAGTGGCATAGCACCCAAGAAAAAAAATAGCTTTAAATTTAACAAAAATAGCTACAAATAAATTTATAATCCACATTCAGAAATAATTAGACTGTTACAAAAGTAAAAATTTGGACAAAACACAAGAAAGCATTTCGAGGTTTTATTTCCTTCTTTCCGCATAATGAGATTTGAATCGCTGCTTAAAATCTGATGTAGATAAAGGAATGTAATGCATATGTTGTTGTTGTTATTTTTAGCACTTGCCATGGACAAGCCCCGCTGATACATCAGCAGAATTTAAGCCGGAAATATACGTCTCTTGTTTTACAAGTAGCGCCATCTAGGGCCAAGAATACGACTTAGCTACACACACGTCACAACCCTTTTTAGGGGGCGGACTACATTCACGCAAATCATTCATTCATCTCAGATCATAATTTAGACCTGGAAAAGGGAACGATCACCCCTGGCCCTGTACCCTCAGTGATATTACTCTCGATATGAAGGACTTTGCGACCACGAACAGATTTAACGAGCGCCAATCGCCACACACTCGGGGATTCTTTTGGCCGGTGAGCTTCGAACCCGTAACCTAAGGAGTACGAGTCCAACGCTCTACCAACCAGGCCATCCCGGCCCTTGTAATGCGTATAAACCCTGAAATTGCACATGCGCACTTTGTGGGTTTCGTACATGCGCAGATAAGTTAAAATGGCAATTATAAAACTCCCCTTTTTATTTTGATACTATTTAATCTATAAAACCTTTCTCAATAAATGCTGTACAAAATGATATAAATATCTCCAACATCCAATAATTATTTCTCGAGTTTATATGGTTTCAACAAACAAATACCTTCAGGTGACTTCATTTTATACTAAGTATATATTAAAGATTTAATTCATTTTATAATTTAAAGATACATTGAGCAGAATCTGGAAATTTATATTTCGCAATCATAATAATTGTCTTGGCTTTCATCGTATTATGAAACCTGAAATTCTGCGAGCTGAACAAAATAATTACTGGGTTTCCATTATCCCACAAAAAAATGTTTAATGCACTTTCATTCAATCCCAGTCGATGAGTCTGCTTAATGAAACGTAATATATTATTCGTCTTGCTCCAATAAAGACATGGAGGTACTCTGACATTTAGAATCCAGACAAGCCAGTTGGTTAAATGTGTCCTCGTTTCTGTCAATATATTTCATGTAATGGGGTTGAGGAAATTATGTACGTGTATATTAATGATCCCAATTTTGTAAATTAAGCTTTAATACAATATAAACATATTTATTTCTTAATCAAGAAATCTTTAGATATTCAATAAATGTTTGAATAATATGCAATGAAATTATTTTTCAAAATTAAAAGCTAACATTCTAGTAGAGCTTATTTGTTCATATGATATTAATAAATTAATTGAATTTTGCTTATTATAAACTAGCTGCCTTTAGTTCGCTAGTAACAATATCTGATAAAATGTTCAATGAATATATTATGTAACTTGATTTCATAATAAGATTTTCAACAAAATATTTTTACGATTCAAATTTTGTATGTATAGACCTGGAGTTATTGTGTTCATTATACACTGAAGTGACAAAAGTCATGGGATAGCAATATGCAAATACACAGATAGCAGTAGTATCGCAGCGAAAAAGTATAAATGCGCAGTTCGTTTTCCAGAACTTTCATTTGTGTTCAAGTTGTTCATGTGAAAAGATTTTTCGTGATTTATGGCGGCACGACGAGAATTAACAGACTTTGAACGTCGAATGTTAGTTGGAGCTAGACGCATGGGTCATTCCATTGCGGATATCGTTAGTGAATTCAACATTCCGAGATAGACAGTATCAAGAGTGTGCCGAGAGAATGAAATTTCAGGCATCCCACCCCGCAGTGGGTGACCACCTGCACTTAACGACCGAGATCGCCGACGTCTGTGTAGAATGGTCAATGTTAATAGACACGCAACACTTCGTCAGAAAACAGCAGGAATCAATGTGGGACGTATAAGGGACGCGTCCGATAGGACTGTGCGGCGAAATTTGTTTTCCTTGGGCTATGACAGCAGAAGACCGACTCGAGTGCCTTTACTGACAGCACGACAACGCCTACAGTGACTCTCCTGGGCTCGTGAGCATATCGACTGGTCCCTAGACCAGTGGAAAACCGTGTCGTGGTCAGATGAGTCACGATTTCAGTTGTTACGAGCTGATGGTAGAGTTCGAGTGTGGCGCAGACCCCACGAAGCCATGGACCCAAACTGTCAGCAAGGCACTGTTCACGCTGGTGGTGGCTGCATAATGGTGTGGGCTGTTTTTACATGGCATGGACTCGGTCCTCTGGTGCAACTGAACCGATCATTGACTGGAAATAGTTATGCTCAGCTGCTTGCAGATCACTTGCAGCCATTCATGGACTTCACGTAACCACAGAACGATGGGATTTTTATGGATGACAATGCGCCATGTCACCGGGTCAGAACTGTTCGAGATTGGTTTGAAGAACATTCCGGACAATTCCAGGGCATGATCTGGCCACCTAGATCGCCCGATATGAATCCTACCGAGAATTTATGGGACATCATCGAAAGGTCCTTTCGTGCCGAAGCTCCTGCACCATCCACTCTTTCACAATTATGGTTGTCTATACAGACAGAATGGCTCAATATTCCTGCAGAGGACTTCCAACGACTTGTGGACTCCATGACACGTCGAGTTGTTGAATTGCACCGGGCAAAAGGAGGACCGACACGATATTAACAGTCATCCCATGACTTTTGTCACTTCAGTGTACTATGCATCTCTCAATAATTTTCCTTTAGTACACGTAAAACTCAATTTAAAATTAAAATGGAAATGATTAAACTGCAATTAATATAAAAACGTATTTTAGAGAATGTACATATTTCTTTTTTGTTGAAAAAATTATGTTACTGTTGTTACTAATGGCAATTGCAATAGGCAACAACGCTGACTGCCGTCAGACATAAGCTGAATGAGCTTCTCTTGTTTTTGAAATAACTCTAACTTGGGCCATGAATACGACTTAGGTACCCCCATAACATTCATAAGCACAACCACTTTTTACGGGGGTGTACATTCACACACCTCACAGATACTACGCAGAAGAGCAACTATGCTCTAAGCGGGAAGAGGATATCATAAGGAAGAACGCTGATCTCGGACGCTGACACTATCAGAACTGAAAGCAGAAGCGTGTAATATTATAGCCTTAGGTGCCACTACAGAATTTTTTTATAATTTAAAATTTCTCAAATAATATTCACCAAAATTTTTTTTTGTTCATTGAAAAATTCAGTTTTTAGTTTTATTTTTAAAGGGATATAAATGATATCCAATGATATTTCTTTTTGTCTTTCAAATATATTATTTAAAAAATATGAAGGTTAAATTTTAGACAGACTTTTCATCCTGCGATGACAAAATTTTCAAAATATTCTTGGACTTTAACTTTCAAATAAAAAATGAACATTTCTATCTCTTGCATTAAAAACTATCCGTTTTATTAAGTTTTGAATATTTCAATATAATACTAATCAACATTTTCATAATGTACGCCAATTACCCATGTAGTTGATTGACTTTATTGAGAAAATCGATGAAGTAATCTAAAATCACCAATTTTACAGAATATGGATGTTGAAATTTCATAAATTAGTCGACTTTAGTAAGTGATTTATTTGATTGGAATGCTACACTTTTTATTTAAAATATTTGCATTTCAAGAATGATTTGTTTAATATGATTCACAGAGCAGAATATATATGTAAAAAATTAAAATTCGTAATGCATCAGCTTTTATTGACTTCATTTACAAAAAAATAGGATTATTTACTTTATTTAAACCATTTATGTCGGATGTTTGCCTATTACTACAAGTATAGAAATGAGACGTTGTGCTTCAAATAGAATAGATGTTCAGACCATATTAAACCCTATTTCCCTTAAATAAATATGCTTTATTGAATTAGTGCTCTGTTAGGTATTGTTAAAGATCATAGAAAATTATTCCTTTCATTTAATTTTCAAAAAAAATATTGTGTTCCGAATTCATTTCATTTTATATAGACGCGTGGTAAAAATCACATTTTATACGTTTAATTTGGAATGATTCTTAACTCCATTTTGAATTTGAGCTATTGTCAATACGATAGCAAAACATTGTTAAAACATAATTTTCACATTAGCGTTTAACATTGACGTGTTTCAGAAATTTTATTTTTATCTTGTAGTTGTTGTTGTTACTCATGGAACTTGCAATTGACAACCTCCCCTCCTCGCTGATACAGCAGCATATTTAAAGGAGCATCTCTTGTTTTAGATGTAGCGCCAACTAGGCCCAAGAGTACGACTTAGCTACGCACTCACCACATTCGCTTGCAAATCCCCTTTTTACAGGGAGCACAATCACATATTTCACAGATAGAACACAGAAGAACAACCATGCCCGAACCGGGACTCCCAGAACACGAGGAAGACGCTCTACATCTGTGCCAAAACGCAAATATTCTTAACTTGTACGAAGTAAATTGTTAAAAATTCTGATTAAATTATTTTTCAATTAATTAAAAACATAAATTTAAATTATTCTTTAAAGTTTTAGTATCAACGAGAAAATTATTTTTTGAGTTTCAATATGATATAAAAAATAAATTTTGTGCTGAAATATTTTCTGAAGTTATAGCATAAAGACGCTGAAATTTCACTTAATTTTTGATTAATTAACATTCTAATTCAAAATTCAAAAAATTGCTCGAGGTGCACAGTTCCGACCACCGAGGTACACATGGGCGACATAAATGTAGGTAAAACGGTCTGGCCTGTATAGCGCAAAACACATAAACACACATTGTGCTTTATTATAAGTAGAGGGTGGTAAAAAATATGTACAAAACCCCAGCGGTATATCCACTAACCAATGGAATCAAAATTTCAAACATGGCTGTTTGATGGTATGGGCTGGAGATTGAAGCGATTCTAAACAATGAAGAGCTCTCGGTTAAGGCTACAGTGAGATAATTTCAAATTTTTCGAATTGCAACACACTATCTTTAATTGTTCAAATTGATCAGCGTGTTTTAAAATCACAAATGACGAAACTTGCCGGCTTAAAGCATTTGTAAAGAAGAGCATTATAAAAGAACACTGACAGCACAGAGAGCAGGAGTTTTGACGCACTTTACATAACTCACAGGGTTAGGCAGATTAGGCAGTAAAAGTTGCAGAAAACCCAGTGCAAGTCATTGCTTGTGGAAAAAAACTTTTAAAAAGAATGTGGGAAGAGTGTTTCTTCAATCAGATGTTCGATTGGGCCAACAAGATGTCGTTTACAAAGAAATAACGAGGTGAATTGATAAAACTCTATTATCTGAACAGTGAAATTTCTGCAGTTCGAATTTATCAGCGAACTCACAAGCTACGGCGAGATTCATTTACGTAAGAAGAGCACGCAATTCGGTAAGCCCCGGGACACCATTTGTCCCAGTTGAAGCTGTAGCGGAAGTGCAAAACACAATAAATGCAGGTCCATTGCATACTGCAAGAAGTGTTGTTAGCAATTTGGATTTACCGTAAACCACAGTTCTCAGACTTTCCTAATGAAGAATGTTTCCTTATCGGTCTCAGCGCGTCCAGATGTTGCAGTCAGGAGATGAGAAATTGTGTTTGAAGTCCGAATTTTTTTTTTCAAATGCTAATTTGTAAAAGACAATTTTTGTTAAATGCTAATCGTTCTAACGCTATGTGTGGTTTTCCAATACACTAATCAATTTGAGTAATGAATAAATAAATGGGTGTTGCTATTCGAAAATTTTGAAAATCTCTCACTGTAACCGTAATCGTAGCTCTGCCTAGTTTAGAGTCATCACAATCTCCAGAGCATACCTTCAAACAACTACATCTGAAATTTTGGTTCTATTGGTTGAGCGGATAGACCACTAAGGTTTCATATAATGGGAACGTTTTTTTAGGGGGGTGGAGGGCACCCTGTAAATAGAATATATATTAAAGGTCCTCTTTTGAAAAGATTCTTTAAGGATTGTAATTTATTTTAAACTGTCTTATTTCTTAAATAAAATTCATTTATGAAGCTAATAAACGTATGTAATATTATTCAGAAAGTGCTAATAGTAAGTTTTATTCCTCTGTTACTGATTTTTTAAATATATTTTTACGTTTTTTTACCTAATTTGAATTTCAGATATAATTATTATAATTTATATCACATTACTAAAGAGTTCTGAAACTCTTTAAACAAATAGAGTATTAATTTTCATGATTTTTTCGTGAATGCTATATTTTTTGTTGAACACTTTTCGAAAGTATTTTTATGTGTAACATAACATTTTATTATGCAATTATATATGATGATTCAAAAGCCATCATGGTAAGTTTATGTTAAATGATTCCTGTCATTTTGGGCAATACATTGTAAATCAACAGACTTAGATATCATACCTACCACAAGAAAATAGTTCCCATAAATATTTTATGTGTTCCTCTCTAGCACTATCATTAAAAATGAAAAAGTATATAAGATTCTCATATATGCGTCTTGCAATAATACAAAAAATAAAATGATTTATAGTTTAATTACTAATAATAATATAAAAAAATATTCAAATTTGTGTGTTAACTATTTAATTTCTTAAAGATTTTTTAAAAAGAAAACTAAGAATTCTTATATTTTTCATTCCTTTATATCTCATTTCTTGATGTAAAAAATCAAGTTTTTCTAGAAAAAAAAACATTTTACCAATTTTGGCCACTTTTTAACACAATATTTTTTTCTAAAGCACCAGTCACAGTTAAACTATTTTTTTTAGAAGTTCAAGTTATTTTTGGTCGAAATTAATTTTTAATATATATGCAATGAATTTAATTCCTTTTAAAATTTTAATTCCATTTTATTTCTATTAAAATAAAAAATGGCATTATCTCTTGAAACATTAACAAATAGTAAAAGCAGGATGGCATCGCGTTTGTAATTTTAATAAAATGTGGTTTATTTACTCAAATTTATCTATACATCCCGAAAAATAGAAAAACTTTAAGAAATTAAATTTTTCAATTACTAGACCCATAACCTAAAATTCAACGTAAGGAAAATATTACAATCTATCTTCCTAAGATAACTTCTTTATACATTTGGATAGACATTATCTTGTACGCTACCCTTAATAACCTGACTTTCACTCATTGTTCCCCTGCACCAACTGTTCAAATAGGCAAAGCCTCCCCATAATTGGAAAATAAATTATTCAAGTTCCACAGTGTATTTGAAATGGAAGTGCACCGTGGCATGCCCTGTCAGAGTTAACAATTGTATTATTGTCTCCCTAACTTAAAGATGCCTAAGAATTGAATTTAAAAATTCACATTGTTTATCATTACGCATTTGTCACAGGAGTAATATTGGTAACAATGGCAGGTAGAATAAATTCAGGCGGAGAAGAGTGTCGCTGTCATTTAGGTAGTTATATTTATTGACAGTTGAGTAAATTTCTGCAGGTACTCTTGATTGTGTTACTTTAAACTTTGCTCTTTATCTCCCGTACGCTTCGGAAGATGATTCAAGATTTAAAGCTTCGAGGAAAATGACTTCAAACTAAAAATTAACATCCAGAAATGTGACAAGAATGAAAAATCTTGGTACTATTTAATTTATATGTTTATGAGGGTTTGGGTTGAGTTTAGTTTGTTATTTTACGGCATAAAAGCCATCTTTGACTGAGCTGCAACACATTTTTTTATATAAGGGTGCGAATAATGAATAACAAAATAACAAAGTTTAAAGGGGGTTTTGGTTCATAGGTGTTGTATTTTTAGCTGCTTAATCCAAAAATTCCTTTATCTTGCCTGGATAATGGCACATGGGTTAATCAATCTGTTTAGATGATGCACAAAAACTATTTTTAACAATAGAAGATTAAATTTTGTAAATCTGCTTATGATAATTTCTGTAAATCCCTAATAAATTTCAAACGAAATCTATTCACACAAAGACTGTCTGTCTGTTTGTTCCATTACAAAGGAGTTAAATAACTCCAAAGCTCTAAGTGCTTCATAGATAGGGTTGGTAATCATAATTATGAATCTTTCATAATTATCTGTCTTTATTTATTTAATTATTTATAATTATTTATTTAATTATTTATCTTTACCATAATCATTTATCTTTAATCAAATCTGTTTAAAGCCTCTCTCTCAAATATTTATAAACTAAATAGCTCATAAAATCATAAAAGAATTCGGCATTTATCTTGTGACTACAACTGTTCTTGTGCCAAATTTTGGTGTCAAATAATCGGTAAAAAGACCTAAAAATACTTTTCCGAAAAATAAATAAAAATTTTAAATTCACTTCAAAGATCTATATTTTGCAACTGCAGTCCACTAATGCTATGTTCACTAAAGCTACAAAAGATACACTGTTTTGTGTGGGTGGATGGGGACAAGATCTTAATTGGATAACATGTAAGACATTTTGAATACTTTCGTTCGTTTTCTCTTATGAAAATATACTTATTTATTATATTCATATTCTACTTTCAAGTAGAAAATATATAAATGTTATTATGTATATAAACTATTATAATAGTTCCCTTTACATTAATTTTTTTTCTACAATGTCTAGACACGAAAGAAAAATAGACAAAATCACTTGGCTAAAACTGGCTTTACTATATTTTAATTTCCTTGGAATATTTATGTACCTAAGTTAGTAAATTTTAAGAAAAAAATGACTAGTTAAATTTACGAGACTCAAAAAATAAATTACATTTCATTTAGTACATAAGCTTTGAAATATTACAAAGACATTTTAATATATACTGCTCTGTCTATGGGACTGATATGTAAAAATTATTTTTCATTCGGCCTTGTTAAGAATTTACACGATTGTTATAAGAAAAAGCATCTTTGAGAAAATTAATAAAACATATATTTGGTTATATTTATTGCACAATTTGATTAAGAATTTTTGAAAGGTTATAATTATTTTGTTAATTTTTTAATGTTCATAATATAATTCAAGAAATGTACCCTGAACTTTTTCAATTATTGGACAGAATATTTAAAAAAACAATTTAAAATGAAAGAATTTATTCCAAAATACTACAAATCATTATTTTTCTTGCTTTATTCTGTTAAAAAAAGCAGTTTAGCAGAATTAATCGAATTTCGCTCAATGAAATAGTAATTTTAAAATGATTAAGTCTATAAATGTAATATTTTTTAAGAACTTGTTTTAGTTTTCTTAATTTAGAATTACAGAGACTTAAAAATATTAAATTTTACTTTTATTATTTACATTTTTTACTTGAAAAGGTGTTTAGGTGACATCGATCTTTCGATCTTTTCTTGTTAAATCCTAAGACTTAATAAATCTTTAAGAATTCGAGGATTCGCTTTCAGTTTGTTATAATTCATTTAATAAATTTTAAATTGATTTGAATTTTGAAGGGATAAAAATGTATCATTATATTAAAATAATCTAATTTATTTTAATTTTTTATTAGTCGCATTGTAGCAATGAATATAAATCAACAATGTACACAGATTTTAATTGTGGCATACAATTTGTTTTTGTCTCAATATATTTCTGTTTCAATCTGTTTATCTATGCAAAACATTTGATAAAAAATGTGTAGTATTCTGCTTGTAATAATGCTGCAAAATCGTAAATATTTAGCAAAACACATGTTTTTATATATTTTTTAAATAACTTCATTTGTTATTTTTTTTTAATAAACGAACTTAGTGGAATTTTTAACAAAATTCTTTAAATTAAAAACCACTCACTCGCACACAAAAGAAATATTGATTTACAGTTGCATTTATTTCGGTTGAATGATATTCTATAAAAGTGTCTAACAATCACACTGGTATTTTATGATAGTGTATGAAAATTGCATGTAATATACAGAAGCTTTAAAAAATATTAACCTATAATAGAATTTTACTTCAATTAAAGGCTTTAGATATTTAGAATATTATTCTTTAATTCTTTGGTGTCAATATATCGAATAAAATATTATTTCTCATATTTTTGTTGGCTGACATCAGACAACCCAAATGTTATATGTAAATATATTGCTTTACTCTGACGTTTTTATTAAAAATATAGAATATTAATAAGGAGTTTCGATGTTGTTTTCCAAGGCGTTTATTTTCAATAAGATTTGTGTACAAATAGTTAAATATTAAGATTTAAGGTTTCTGTAAACCTTACAGGCACAGAGGTAGAGCGTCCTGGCACTGAGGTAGAGCATATTTCTCGTGATTTGGGCATCTCGGATTGGGGTACCGGTCACGGCATGGTTGTTCTTCTGTTTTCTAGCTATCAGGTGTGTGAATGTGACCCCCTGTAAAAAAGGGGCTATTCTAGCAAATGTGATAAGTGCGTGATTTCTTTTTATGAGCTAGAAGTCCACCCTCTGGTTCTTAGGGGTCCATAGCCTCAAAAGCTACTGCACCCTTTTTCCCGTTATAAAGCGGATACGGCATCATCATCAGTATATAAGATTGTAAATTCAGATGCTGACAGTTGAAATACCCATTGGTGTATCTAATTAAAGTAACATTTAAAATGAACTTTCTTCAGGCTAAATCACAATAATATTATATCCTGATTTAAAGTTGTTGTTTTTAAAGATAGCACCTATCATTTTGTTGAATCTTAAGCCCTTAACAATATCAAATATAAATATTTGTAATGTTTAAGCTTTAATATTCTTTCTTTATAAAATCCAGCTAAAATATTGAAAATAAATAAAAGTTATAAAAGATGAATTAGTAATAAAAAATATTATTTATTGTGTATGTGAAGGGAATGACTCTTAGAAAGTTATATAAAAAAACTGTACGGGTGAAATAGGGCAACCTTTGTCCTAATCTACTAATAGACAGTTGTGATATACAGACAGTCTTGCATTTCGGATTTTTAATAAGTGCTATTTATCTTTATTTACATATAGTGATGATAAAAAGTAAGTATATAAATAAAAAAAACAACGATAATTAAAAGAAGTAACGTTTATAAATCACCATTAAAGTTAAAATTACGTAAATTAAATTTATAATATGATTATTATTTTACTAACTAGTTCTTAAAATGATATC
>JAOUZG010040945.1:1671057-1735106 GCA_026289955.1 Argiope argentata | reverse complement strand
CCTCTTATCAAACTTTTTAAATACAATTTGCGTGATTTTTTTTGCTCGTAAACAGAATTAATAAAGTCATCTATTAAAAATGGATAGAGTTTTATGAATACACCCATTAATATTAAACCCTTTTCATCTATTGGGACGTCAAAAGTTTATAAGAGGGATAATTGAAAATGTGTAAGAAGATATGATTATAAACCTTCTTGTAAATATTTTTGTGTTTAGCAAAGCAATCTTGGATGAAATATAATTGAAAAAGTATATTTTCTTTTTACGAACCACTTGTTGGATGTGTAGTGGAAGCCTCAAAAACCAAATAACATTAATCGTACAAAAGTGTCACTTTTGTCTAGTGACTCGAAATCGACTACGAGCATTAAAGATGCGAGTTCAGTCCTGGGCAATCTACTACTACCTGAGGCAATCTGGCACATCTAAATTCACTTAGAATGGTGATTTGCGATCTTGAATTAAAAAAAAACTATCGTACAACTGTTGTGGCGCCCTGTACCGGCAGCAAAGGTCACACGCATTAGAAACAACTGCCAGCATCACCGCCAGCAACTCGCACATTCAGTCATAAAATGATCTTGAGATGTAAAGTAGAGATAAAAAAATTCAATTATATTGTTCATATGAGTGCATATAACTATTTTAAAGATTTAATTTTGTTATAAAGTTTTTATTTTTTAAAACATAAGAATTTCACTTTATGATCTAAAAATAAATTCAAAGCAATGAGGATTCTAAAGTAGTCTATATTCAATTTATGTGAGATAAAACAATAGATACAGTAGTTTCAATAATACAAAATAACTTGTCTTCTAAGTACGCTTTTAAATTGAAAATTCAAAATGTCTTATGAAATTAAAATCAAATATACCAAATATATACTTTATCGATGCTTTTAAAATCATTTTCCACATAAAAAAATTCTTTAGAAGCAGTAATTTGAATTTAAATTTGATTAATTATAGGCCTAAATGAGTAAATATGTGTAATTAATAATTAACTTTTTCATTGTTTCAAAAGAAATCCTTATTATTAAAATAATATTAATTACTAAAATACTTTAATTAATATAAAATTTTAATTACGAATGAAATTTATTAACGAATCAAATTTAACTTCTCAATTCTTAAATGAAATTAAAATTTCTTTATCTGTTCAAAACCTAGTAAAATTATTGAAACAAAATTTAATTACTTTCTAAAAGATTTGTTGCGATTATATTTAATTTTAATTAGTTAGATTATCTTGAATGCAGATACTCAAGTAAAAAAAAAGAAAGGATGGGGAATTAAAAATATTTTTAAAGGTGCAACTGATTAAATAAAATTTCCTCTCCACTATTTACGAAAAAGAAACAAACTACAAAATTGTAATAATTTCCATATATCTTTCCCTTAAAACCAGAATTAATTTCCTCGAAAATGTAATTACTAATTTGGCAAACAATTCTACTATTCCTTCTTTTCTTTTTTCAAAACTAGTATAGTAGATTTTGGTGAATCGTTTGAAATAAAATCAAATCCAATCCTAAATGCATTCTTTTATAAATGTTGTGTTATTTTAGAATTTGTAAATTTTGTCTCATGATAATAATAAAAAAATCTTTGTATTTCAATAACGAAGATTTCAAAATTATAACCAGTGAGATAATTCATTTAAGCCGTATTAAAGCTTTTAATCTTGATCTAATTTGTTTTATATAATAGGATTACAAATGAAATGATCAGTAGATAAAATTTAGCTTGTATCCTCAATTTTGAATCGCAATCGTCTTAGATTGGTTGTAATGAAAGTTTATATAAATTAATTAAAATAAAGCCAATTCTAAGGAAATTTAATCATTCAACTTTCCATTTAAATAGGGGCTTTTTTCGCAGCCCCTGTTATATTTGCAACCGAACAAAAGCAAAAGATAAAAATAAATACCTGAATTATTAGTCTTTGCAGCAAGTGAATATTATTGATTTAATTCTTTTGACTTTTATTTTTTATGACAGCAAACACATCGGTACAAATGTTAGAACAAATGGAGAATACTCAGTAAGTAAAACAATAAAAAAGAATATTCAAAATACTTTTAAAAATATTATAAAATATTAATCGACATAACACATATATTATATTTTTTTAATGTAACTTTAAGAAGATTATAGGGACAAAAAAAGTCATGAATAAATAATTCTGTTAATTTTTAGATGTAAGTATTTATATTATAATCATAATATGCAAAATATCTATTATTCTTTAATATAAATTATAAATAAAATGTTCATAATTCTTTTCAGATATAAAAGAAAAAAAATAATAATAACTTTTATCGATCAAATTTTTTGTTTTTCGATTTTTGTATTTCACTAATAACCAACGCTTGAAAAGATTTGCATTTAATATGCAGCCTTATAATGTTTATGTGTCTGTAATAATTGGAAAAGATAAAGATTTAAATTACTGTCCCATTCACTAGGGCATTTCAATCGATTGTAATCCTATATTATTGCAATGATAATTTCCTATTGCGTCAAACTTTGGCAAAGATTTAGTTATATGCCATTAGTCATTAAAAGATTAACTTTCTGATATTAGAATTAAAAATACATTATTTGACGAACTATTATATGGATTTTTATTTAAATGATAGTAATATCCTTTTTTTTAACATATTGGTAATATCAGGATTAGTGAGACGCATTTTACATAGATTATAAAAGTTGAAAAGTAGTTAGGCTTACCAAAAAATAACGGAACAAAAAAATGATGTTATTGAAAATTACAGCTTTCTAAAATGAAATGGTAAGTGACAAATTATAATGAATCTCTTTTCTTCCGTAATGAAGTTACTTTGAAATGCACTTGCATTACATAAATGTCATGCCTTTTATCTGTATTATTGTACACTGAAGTGACAAAAGTCATGGGATAGCAGTATGCAAATATACAGATGGCAGTAGTATCGCAGCGAAAAAGTAAAAAAAGCGCAGTTCGTTTTCCAGAACTTTCATTTGTGTTCAAGTTATTCATGTGAACAGGTTTTTCGTGATTCATGGCGACACGACGAGAATAAACAGGCTTTGAACGTGAAATGTTAGTTGGAGCTAGACGCATGGGTCATTCCATTGCGGATATCGTTAGTGAATACAACATTCCGAGATCCACAGTATCAAGAGTGTGCCGAGAGTATGAAATTTCAGGCATCACATCCCATCATAGACAGCGCAGTGGGCGACCACCTGCACTTAACGACCGAGACCGCCGACGTCTGTGTAGAATGGTCAATGTTAATAGACACGCAACACTTCTTCAAATAACTGCAGGAATCATTGTGGGACGTACGAGGGACGTGTCCGATAGGACTATGCGGCGAAATTTGTCTTCTTTGGGCTCTGACAGCAGAAGATCGACTCGAGTGACTTTACTGACAGCCCGACATCGCCTGCAGCGACTCTTCTGGGCTCGTGAGCATATCGACTGGTCCCTAGACCAGTGGAAAACCGTGGCGTGGTCAGATGAATCACGATTTCAGTTGTCACGATCTGATGCTAGAGCTCGAGTGTGGAGCAGACCCTACGAAGCCATGGATCCAAACTGTCAGCAAAGCACTGTTCAAGCTGGTGGTGGCTGCATAATGGTGTGGGCTGTTTTTACATGGCATGGACTCGGTCCTCTGGTGCACCTGAACCGATCCTTGACTGGAAATGGTTATGTTCAGCTGCTTGCAGATCACATGCAGCCATTCATGGACTTCACGTACCCACACAACGATGGGATTCTTATGGATGACAATGCACCATGTCACCGGGCCAGAACTGTTCGTGATTGGTTTGAAGAACATTCCGGACAATTCCAGCGCACAATCTGGCCACCTAGATCGCGCGATATGAATCCCATCGAGTATTAATGGGACATCATCGAAAGGTCCGTTCGTGCTCAAACTCCTGCACCATCCCCATTTTCACAATTATGTCCTGCAGAGGAGACTTCCAACGACTTGTGGACTCCATGACACGTCGAGTTGTTGCACTTTGCCGGGCAAAAGGTGGACCGACACGATATTAGCAGTCATCCCATGACTTTTGTCACTTCAGTGCATTATGGAATATTAATAACAACTCTAATTTTCCAAGTATATTATTTGTAGTTATATTCTCTTTGCCCATTTTATTTACAATAAATTTACAAATTAAAATCTGAACTAGAAAATAAAGAGGACAAGATAACTTTCAGGATTTTGCACTGTCTTAAACCCATAAATTTACTTGATATAATATATATATTTTTTAAAACGGGATATTTTCTCATTGTTTTCCTTACTCCGCACTTTTAAAAATTATAAACTATTTCAAATTTGTAGTTAAGTTTTAATAATTACAAATTAGTAATTATTTTTTCTTGCAGAAAAAACTGAATAGTAAATATAATTGAATTTATATTTAAAACTGAAACTGTTGAAAAGAAATCTAATAAAAAAATTTTAAACAAATAACTTTTAATCAACAATTTGAAATGTTTTAAAAATATTTGTAAAAAGAGTAATTAAAAGGAAAGATTATTATTTTTATAATTCTCTCAAAGTAATAATCAGGAATTATTTATAAATAAAATTTAAATTTAAAAAATGTAATCTTAAGCAAAATATATATTAACAATTATATGATAAATTTAACGAATTTGAATTTAACTATCCTATTATTAATATTCTGAGGATTAAAAGTCAAAATAACTATGAGTGTTTTCCAGTTTTTCAATAAAAACTTTTCACTGCTTTGAAAAATTGAAAACTATTTCCACTTCAACTCCTCCAATATGAAGAAAAAGAACAATATGTTTGAAGAATTCAATACATCAATAGCTTTCTTTGGAGAAATAGGAGATTAAAAAATTCATATTAAATCTAAATCAAAAATATCCTTCCAACAGTGCTCGAATTTTTCTCCTTTTATATAAAAAGATAGCAAGAAAAAAAAAGATGAAATGGGGAAAGAAACCTCAAAACGCCTAAAAACGAATTTTCCCTTTTTACTAAAACTTAACTCCTAAGAATAATCTCATTTCTAAAGTTGAAAAAGAAAAGGAAAAAAAATCTTTAGAACTAAAAAAAGAAGAAAAATATTGATATGGCTATATATATATATATACGAATTGCTATGCCGTTTCTTGGAAAACGTCTAAACGTCTAACTTTCTTTAAGAAGAAGGCGAAATAAAGCATTAAATGAAAAATAAAAGAACGAATCGAGTATATTTGCTTTTCCCGTTTCCAGACAGAAGATGAAACGTTCGAAAAAGGCGGGTTTGAAGAGAAGCGCGTGACAGCCGATTTTCTTGAGGCTTGTTCTACACAAACAATGTCAGAAAGTTTTCTTTAAAGCAGTTTGTTTTCTGTTTACTTCGCAATCAAGCAGTGCATTGTTTTCTTTTTTTATGCTTTCTTTGTTTTTATTAAGTTTCTTTTCAAGCTGTATTTTTAAAAGAAAGCATCTTTTAGATTCAACCACTGAATTTTCAAAGCAAAGGGTTAATGGAAAACAGCATATATGGTAACATACTTTTTTCTTGCATAAACTTCATTATTAAGAAAACAAGCAAAAGCTTTTCAGTTAATTTTTAATATCTTTTTTAACTAGTAATATACTTAATTATAGCATTTTGTCTAAAAAGAATTATTTTCTTGCTGGTGATTTTAATATAATAAGAATAAATTCGTTCGTGGGGATTATTAAATCTTAAAATAATCCTTTTTATTTTTAAGTAAAGAAATTCAGATAAAAAATTAATTTAAAATTAGTTTTTTAAATAGTTGAAAATAGTTATTAGTATAAAGCATAATGAAATGAAACCTACCACTGAATTACGCAAAACAATATTTAAATATTCTAAAACCTGAAAAAAAATTCAAAATAATTAGTAACTATTATCATTTATTAGCAATATTAATATTTTTGAGTAAAATATTTTTGATATTTTTGAGTATCATATTTCCTTAAGATATTTAATATTCTGAATGTTCCACAATTTTTTGGAAATATCTTACGATATTAAGGCGTATTGTTTTAAGTGATATAATATTACTAAGTTTGTAAATGAAATCCAATTATTCATTTGAAGTTGGGTCAATTGTTAAACGATTACGTCTTTTTTTTTTCATATAAAGTGCACAACTAGGTTAATACGTTTTCATTAGCCCCTACTTTAATAATTCTCTTTCGTAAGCGTCAATTAATTAAATAAACAATAATAAACTTTCAAAATTACTGGGATCAATCCTTAATAATTTTGAATTCAATAAAAATAATTTTAATTTAATTCATTTTACTTAGTTTATTTTAGTTTCAATTTTAGTAAATGCATCTCGTGATTATATATATATATTTTGAAATTCACTGCTTGTCCTGTTATATTTCTCTTCTGCTTAAAGTTAATTTCTTAAGGATTAAAAATATTTGTTTCTTTACATCTTCTTTGGATTAATTATCAGGTTAAAATCATTAAAACCATGTTTAAAGGTAACTCTAACTCTTTCCTACTGACTTAAATCTGTAACTAATAGTTCATTTCAATGCTAAAAATAACAAAATGTTATGTCAAAACAAATTCTGTCTTTTTTTCATAGAGACATCATATTTTCTTGAAATCAGGAATAAAAATGCCACAATATACGTAAAGAATTAATCTTCCTAAAAAGTGTATAGATAGTCTAACAAAAATGTTATTTAGATAAAATATATGAATTAATAAATTTCGGGAAACATTTTATAAACCCAAGTACTGCGAAACGTACTGAAAATCAAGGTGTTTTGTCTGTGGTAAATTTACATTACTTACGTATAATACAGTTTAACTTTATAGTCAGATTTGAAATCCTTCGTCAAAAAGTTGCTAAACTATTGGCGATCGTTGGCGAAGACGGTTTAATACGTAATTAACTAATTTACTTTTTGTTTTAAAGTCCATATGTGAACTGAAATGTGAAAATAAAAAAACTTTTTGAAGCAACGTGTGACACCTTAGCAGACAAGCGATTCTTTGAATTGACGTACATATACACTTCAGCAAATCTTTAGAGTGAAAGATATCGAATCACCAGCACTATTCAGAATCGGTAAATCAACTTCAATCAGCCTCAGCGATCTTTTATAAAATGTGTGAATGTTGGAAATAAATGATGGATATTTTCAATTATTTTAATGTGAGTGCAGAGAGTGGCATATATTGATTTATTAGACGAGTTATATTAAATTTACCAACAGCTAACGCATAGCATCCAATAAACTATTGAATACTTGTTAAAAGTAATATTCAAAATTTATATTTATCACCGAAATTCAATAATGGTTACAATTCCTCTTATATGTCCACTATTTCCTATGCTTTATTCACATTATTTTTCTCTGTCACATTATATTGCTTCTTTTTTAAATCTTATATGGGCAACTGAAACGAATGTAGAGTCGGATTTAATCCGCGGAAGAATAAATCATGTCATCCAGGACAGTGGGAAGAATACTCATTCGATGCGCTGTATGTAGTACATCCATCCGCACTCGGTAGTTATAACCACTTTTCAGTACTAATGACAACGAAATGCCTCACCGTAATAAATTCCCTTCTTTTCTTTCTGTTCCATTAAACCCTCGAACCATTCATTCCTCGCACCTCATTGGTTGACAAGGCTGAAGCCAATTTATTTCCAATTCCTTTCTCTTCTTTTTTGCTTAAGATAGATTCCGATCTCTTTTTAACCGTAACTCAATTTTTCCACCCTCACATTTTCTTTCCGTTATACCTAACATGGCTTCTTAGCAGCGATTGTAGAGAAGGGCGGTTGCCAAAAAAAATAATGTTTAACTAGCTCACCAAACCAGTAATTGAGTTAAAACAATGATCGCTACTATAATTCGCTTAATTAAATCAATTATTGCGCCTCAAAGAATATAATTTCCTTTTTTTTATCTTAAGAGTTGTATATATTATTTTGCTCCGGTGATAAGTATCTCTTTAAAATGGTTCGTTACTTCACTCTCTGGAATTTCATTTAGTTCTCGTAAACTGTGTTTTGGAACGGTTATTTTGTCTAAGTAAGGCATAAAACAACAACTAAAAAAACTTAGAGCGAAGCCAAGATTCAATCAGGAATAATTGGAATAAAGAAAACACGATATATAAATTTGAAAAAAAAATCTTAATAAGATAATTTCATGTATAAAATAGTTTGAAGAAACAAACTGATTGGAAGAATGAAGCTATTTGTTTTCAATTTCTTTTTTTTATATATTTTATTTTGCTAAAGAGCATATCCATAAATCTATTGCATCTTTTATTTATTCTCATTAGTACCTTTCCGTAGTTTTCTTTATTGAATTTCTTTTACACAAGAATGAACATCAATTATCTCTAGGTAAAATAATTATTACAATTGAATATTTTAATGATCAATTAACCTTTTATTGAAAAACCGAGTTAAGAGTTAATTGCAATTATTTCAACAATATGAAATTTATTTCATGATGAAAAAACTCATTTAAACGAAGGAAATTCATTAGGCAACACTTTCGCTTTATTAGATACAATTGTTTATATATTTAGAATTATTTTTTCTTATTTTAATGCATGAAAGAATGTTTTATTATTTTAATAAAATCTTATATTATCTTCTTAGAGAAAATGGTGATTTTAATGTTAAATAAAATTGTTTCGTATGGGAAACTATAGTATTCTTCATAGGATTCTTTTAGAATAAAAAATTTCCGAATTCAATTGAAATTTTTGAAAGAAATGTATATATTTCTGGTTATAATGCTAGAAAATAATTATGGGACAGACTATTGTCATTTTGTGTAGTTAAAATTAAAAATATATATGTATCAAAATTTGTTCTAAATATCGTCTATGGTTCGTATCTTATTAAATGACTGAGTAAATTTAGCAATTAAGGTAAAGGATTTCAATGATGTTGGATTTCTTTATATAGAAGATAAAAAAAGAAATAGTTTGACTGAAAACGTATGAATTATACATTAAAGAGCAAGTTTCCAAGTAATTAATCTAATAAAAATCAAAAGAAAAATATCGTATGGTTTTGATACGCTATCTGTTGGAAAAATATGTTTGAAAATGAAAGTTAAATAAAAACTGTTTATAAAAAACGTAATAAGTGATCCAATATATTTTTAACCAAACGGTGTCAAGAGCCATAAATCATCTTTGCTTTTGTTTTTTTATTCATTTGTTTGATTTATTATCATATTTCAATATATAGTAAAAACAATCATCAAATAATGGGAATTAAGTGCATTTCTTATTCCTTAACTCAATAAAGGGTATATCAGTTAGGAGAATTGAATAAATGTTTGTGAATAAATCATGGAAATGCATTTAAGCTTGATATAAATATAATACTTCTGTTCCCTGTTACGGTTACAATGATAACGTTTCTTAAAGAAACCTTCACTTTTATTTTGGAAACTAGGTATTTACAGATAAAAACAAATGGAATTTAAGCAATATAAATATCACATTTGAAAAAGTGTTGAGGAAAAAATAGAAACGATGGAAAATGACTGAGGAATGGAAATAAAGCACATATTTTCATGTTTCTCAAATATTCAATGTGCCGACTTTCACACAAAACGAAGCTTTGAAAACCATATTTAATTTCTTTAGATAATGGCTCATAGTATACTGGAGGTGGTATTGTGTGAAAACGAATCTTATAAATATCACATGGGAAGATATCTTTTAACTCAAAAACAGACTAAAGATTTCCTAATTCTATTTTTTTGCAACCAGCAATCCATTTGATGATTTGAATGTCACAGGTACATAAAATAGGAGGAAATAATACTGGGTCATTGATTTAGCAGCTGCTAGATTTATCAAGTAAAAACAGCAATCTGTTGTAACCAGATATCGTAAGGCATCATTTTTCTGTTGCAACAAGCAGCTTGGAAACGGGTAATAATCCATTGAACATTTTCCCAATTCTACTTTTTTTCTTTTTTTGCAGCCAGTAATCCATTTGATGATTTGAATGTCACAGGGACATAAAATAGGAGGAAATAATACTAGGTCATTGAGTTACCAGCTGCTAGATTTAACAAGTAAAAAAAGCAATCTGTTGTAACCAAATATCGTAAGGCATAATTTTGCTGTTGCAACAAGCAGCTTGGAAACAGATAATAATCCATTGAAAATTTTCCTAATTCTACTTCTTTTTTTTCTTTTTTTGCAGCCAGCAATCTATTTGATGATTTGAATGTCAGAGGAACATAAAATATGAAGAAATAATACTAGGTCATTGAGTTACCAGCTGCTAGATTTAAAAAGTAAAAACAGCACTATGCTGTAACCAGATATCGTAAGGCATCATTTCGCTGCTGTAACAAGGAGCTTGAAAACGGATAATAATCTATGGATAATTTTAAGGACCGGCAATGAAGTTTTTTTTTCTCACTGGTCAAAGAGATCAAATCGGGAGAATTTGAATCTGTCAAGATTTCTAAAAGCTCTATCAACCGGCAATAAATCGCTTCACCAATCTATTTAATGAATAAAATTCGACCAGTATCAAAACTGAAGGAAACATTCATTGTTGAAATCCAAATGTAGTTGATAATCAATTAATTCCATGTATCAACTGAACTCTCTGCAACCAGTACGGAAACATGAAAGGCATAGAATTTTAAAATTAGACTTAAGCATCCATGCATGGAATTCCTTTTTGGTTGCAATAAAATGCTCATACATTAATAAGCGGTATAATTGATGTCGGTATAATTCGGTATAATTTGATGTCACTGCAGATCCATGAACACGAGAACAACAACAACATTAATAAGCGCAGCTCAAAGAAAACATCAACAGCAAAATAAGTACATACATGAAGCAGCTCAAGTTAGATCAACCAAGTATGCAAGCGATTTCTTCAAATATGCGCTCAAAATTCTGTATGAAGATTTATTTTAAAATTTGTACTAACATGTTACCCAAGAAATAGTTGGGTTGTACTTAAACAAGTCAAGTAATAAAATCTTTTCAATTTCAAAAGATTTTTTTCAATTTTTTCAATCGTTCTGGCATAAGGGTAGTGTGTCTTTCCCGTGATCTGGGAATCCAGGTTAAGCCCTGGTTGTTCTTCTGTTATCGGTCTGTAACCTATATGAAAGTGCCCTCCTGTAAAAACAGGCTGTGCAAGCGAATGTGATGAACGAGTAGCAAAAGTCGAGCTCTTGTCCAAGCTGGTGCTACTTCAAAACAAGAGATGCTGATTAGGCATAAATCGATGACTACCTCAGAGAGCTTGTACATAGCAAGTTCCATAAGAAACTACATCAAACCAATAAGAAAGAAAGATGCAAAAATCAACCCTGTGTAACTTTTTCTTAACATTGAACAATGACGTCATTCTTAGCAGGTTTGTGCGTTGTTAATAGAAATATGCTCTTTAAATACTTTTTTTTTAATAATATTGTACACTTCTTAACCACCATTTTCTGTTTTAAAGAAATTCAAGAGACTAGATTAAAACAAAAAAAGATGCAATCGATTGCGACAAGAATAGGAAAGCAATCTAGATTATAGTGTGGATTTCACTTTTTGTGTCTTTAACTGGAACCATCATTTTTCGCATTAAAAGTTTATGTCCTTGAGCATCGTGAGGCCATGAAAAAAAAAAGAGGATGTTCTCCTAGAGTCTATGTATCATCAAAATGTTTCCAACATCCTCTTTTCTATAATAAAATATGAATCATTGTTATAGAATGTAATTGTGAAGCGTACTTACATAAATCAGAGGGAAAAAGAACAGAAAAAAAAATAAGGAACTTGACGTCAGTAGCACTGTAAAACTTAGTCTCTACTTACTTCTCTTTCTCCAGAAAATGTTTCTTTGTAAGTTTTTGTATTTCCAATTTCTAGCTTGCAAATATTGATTTGTAGTGGCAGGTTATTTGTATTAAAAAAAACAAGATTTAAAACAATTAAGGACGTTATTATTTTTAAGGATTCTGCTTTCATAAGAATGTAAAAAGATGTTGCTAATGTTTTAAAAAAAACACAAATTTTCTTTTGCACTAGCGAGATTTTTTGTCTCCCGCTTTTACCTGTTCCTGAATCTCTTTTAATGATCTTTGAATGCAAAATCAAGGCGAGCCAACAATCTTTAAATTGGTTTAACTGAAGCGGAAATGAAAGGAAATTTTAAATGGAAGAATAAAGCGGGAAATATTCAGAATTTAACATGGTTTAAGCAATTTTCAGTAATCATTAATCTTTTATCATCAGTTACTGCTCCTTTCCCAGTTGATGGCTGATCACTTCCCAGAGAATCCGTTTAGAGTAGGATAAAGTGCTTATGTCTGCAAATACACATATTATATAAAAGAGTACCAGAAGCAAATTACTAACTATATATATATATATATATGTGTGTGTGTGTGTGTGTGTGTGTGTGTGTGTGTAATATAACAGCTGTGTGCTTCAGTGGCTAATTAATCTCTCCGTTATATCCCTAGCATCAATTTGATTTCACCAATTAGCATTAAATTAAGATTTGGCGAAACAAAATTATGAATGGACGAAAAACGAGAACAGAAATTTAATTAAAAATGGATAATTTTTGTGAAATCAGTAGCTGGCATTGATGAATAACTAGTTAGCTAAGTACAAATAAATAAAATTAATATTCATAATATAACGAAAATCACTTTCTTATATTTTAGTATACTTATAAAACATCTTCATAAAATGTGTAAATAATAATAATAAATATATTTGGTTCCATCTGCATTTTATATTCATCAAAATGAAAAGCAAGTAATCAATTTAATGTATATAATTATTGTTGCAACTAATAATTTGTGTTTGGGTCTTAAGAATTTCATGAGATTTACTATAATAATCAACACGATTCACTATAATCTTGTAAGCACATTCATATCGAGTAATTAAAAGAAGCTTCTTTAAAATAGAAAATTAAAGTTTAATCATACAACCATCCGATTAATTTGATCTAAACCAGAAAATTTTTGAACCAAAAGCTTTTAATAAAATTAACACCGCTTTGATGTTGAAGATACTTCATGCTTCTCTGAAATTGAATTTTATAGAAGATGTTGAGTTAATTATACGGCTAGGATAAGCTTCAAATGAATGTTTTGAATTATAAATGAAAAATATTTATTTTCAAAGGATGTATTAGTAAATTTAAAGTTATTATAATCTTTCGGAAAAATTCTAATCATTTTAATCTTTTTTTTTATTTTCGAGCTTGAATGTTTTTGTTCTGTTCTGTTAGGTAGAGATTAAAAACTTCTTTTCTATATGAATATAATTTTTCCTAGGAAATCCTTCATTTTAGATAATTGGATAAGAGATTTGTTAAAACGAGCCTTCAAAGACAACGAAGTCCAAAGTGAAATTTATTAGCTGTCTTTTATTGACTTTAAATCCCCTGAGGCATGTTCGAAAATCTTCAAGTTAGTAATTGCTATTGCTTATGTCCATTAGACCTTTGAAAAATGCATATGCTACGGCGTTATCACATTTATTATGAAAGTAAAAGCTCAATAGAAAATTGCGCTTGATTTTCCTGAATCATAGCCCTGACTCTTCGATTCATTTTGTCTTCTAATTATTTCCAGTATTTTTTCCATTTTCGTTCAAACACAGATCAGCTGAAATATAGATTATTTTTTTTTATCTGAAGCTTACAGTTTTGGCAGAATTTTTGATAAGATAAAAATAAACAGAATGAACTAAATAGATATATATCTATTATTGGATTCTGCAAATAAATCACAAATAGTAATTCGTCATTTTCACTGACTTTTCTGGTATGGCCATACTGGAAACATACGGACAAGTCATAAATCCCTGTGCATTTTTTACAGCATTCCGTATAAAATTTCTTAAACTTGCATATAGTCTTTGGATATCTTCAGTGTTTTCGAAAGGTATTTTGCATACTTTGAACTCAGTTTATTTCTTGTTTTGGCAGAATTTAAGATATAATAAACCGAATGAAATAAATCGACATATAGCTATTATTAGATTATTCAAATAAATCACTGATATTAGTTGATCATTTTCACTGACATTTCTGGTCAGATCTCTCATATTTTTGCGTATATATTTTCAGGTACTTACGTATTAAATCGTCCAACTTTATCGCCAAATTTAAATCCGTCATCAATGAGCTGCTAAATCGCCAATTAAGGCTATCCGACAATGGTGTAATCGGTTGATATTTATCGCCAAATATAAATCCGTCGCCAATGAGTTACTAAACCTTTGGTGACTGTTGGCAAAGACGGTCTAATACGTGATTACCTGTTTTTATTTCATTCATCTACATTTACACGGCCATGCTGGAGATATGTGGACTTGTCCTTAATTTTTGTGCATTTTTTACAGCAATCCATATAAAATTTCTTTAACTTTGAAGTCATAGGAGTGTCATCAGGTTTTCCGAAAAGTATATTGCAGACTTTGCACTCAGATTACAGCAAGTTTAAAAAGAAATACAATCACAACTCCATGGATATATTTCTAAAAAAACATTACTCTATATAAATGATAACTAGAGTTTAACCTTACAGCCTTAGAGCCAACCTTATAACCAACTAGAATATAATCTTATAACCTTTCAACCAGAGTTGCAAGTACCATTACTCGATATGTTTTAATCTTGAAAGTAGAGCTATAAAATAATTATTTGGCGGGGTTTTTTTTGTTTTTTTTGTATAGTCGGATTTTTCTTCGTTATATTAAGGGAGAAAATTTAAAAAAAATAACTATGAGTAAGATGAATGAACGAATAATAATAAATATTCCATTTATAAATACCAATTTTAATATTTATATTTCATCTAACTACACATACAGGAAATTTTAAAAATTATTAAATATTTTAAATAGCTTCGAGTCAAGTGTGAAAATTAAAAATTTAATTCATCAGCAAACTTTTGGGTAGTCCTCTCCCTTAATTTTTTTCCGTATTATGTCAGATTTGATTAAAAAATTCCTCATGATGGTTGGCTGCTAAAACTCTAATCTTGACACATATGAATGCCATTCGACACTTAATGGAATTTCACAAATGAAATTTTCGAAAAAAAATGTAAACGTTAATTGTATAAATATGCAAATATAATGAAAAGACATCATAAGGTATTTGATGTTAGCATCATTACTAATGATGGATGCATGATTATCATTATGATATTTCTGAGGAGGTTTAATGAAAAATATGGGACTATACTTTTTAAACTCAGCATCTAAATTTGAGATGAATTTGAGCTTGAGATAAGAAAATCTTCATAAAAAGGAGTTAATAGTGATTTGAAGGACATATGGTATTATTTTTTTACCCTACATAAAACGGTATGTAATCCGATTTTAAAAGAAGTCTTTGTTAAAACTTTGGGGGGAAATGATCATACACGGTTCAGGCAAGGGGAATACTAGCATAGATATCATAGATTTTCAATGAAGATATTATGAACAGAAAATGAGTCTGTATAACTTTCCCTTTTGTACAATGCTTTTTTAATGCTGCAAAATAACAAATGCATCAATACATCATCAAAGTAATAAAATGCATCAACATACATGACATTAATACACACACGTACATTACTACATTATTAGAAGATAAAATTTTGCTTTGTAGAGTGGTTACTAATAATAGCTTGGATCAAAAGGGTTCCCAAAATTTAACAATTAGTCCATTAATATCTAAAATCATAGTCTCTTAATGAATGCTTAATTTATCAAAAATAACTATTTTTGAGTTTTTATTGATAATAGCTTTTTGAATTTGAGCATTATATTTCACATAACCACAGCAATTGTTGAAAATCTGGTTTAGGTAAAGTAATCATTGGAAAATTTAGGGAATGCTTTTCTTGTTAGCAGATTTCCTCATTGCATTAGCAAGAAAAATGACCGAAATCTGCCGATAATTTAAGCCAATTAAACCAGAAAAAGAGAGTTTTTTTTAAATCTTTTGATTGAAGTTTATTTTTATGAAGACTGACATCTATATGGTTCGTTTGACGTTTTCAGTACCTTCAATATTGGTATCTGTCTGTGCTTCTATCAAGAACGAAACAAACTGAAATCTAATGAAAAATAATACCATTTTATAAATATTAAATACAGTTCCAACCTCATATTACAATGTGCGTCATTACCTGTCGATATAATTAACAATGATATTGAGGAAATCAAGGCATATCGTTAATTTGGGCTATGATGAAAATTTATCTCTTAATTTTCGATTAAACTACTATTGCCTCTCCATGAAAAAAGCATTAAAACAATATGGGGCAATTCAGAGCATTTTGATGTTTGTGACAAAATATATTATAAGATTTACTACTGAACATGGAAACTTATTTTGATACATTTATTAGATAATTACAACTTATCATTCCTTTCCAATTTATATTCTGGCATACATAGTTTCACTGACGGCATGCTATTTCAATATTACCATATAACATTTACATCTCGGATGAGTCTCTGATAACCTCTACAAGTTGTGCCAAAAAATTTTTATCAGTAACCTTGGATAATGAACATCAAAGTGTAACTGTTTTGTATAGTGTCTTTTTCATGTTGATAAGGAATATAATTCTCTATTTATGAAAATAAAGAGTAGAAATTTATTATTCCTTATTTTGTCTATGATCACCCGAAGGTCATCACTAATTAAGGACAAGAAGTTTCAGACATGTTTATTGGTTCTGGCCACACTTTTGTCCACATGGTTGGTTGAGGTCCACATCCACACATTGGTGATGGGATGTACTTTCTAAGTAAAGAAATGTAACATGGCTGGTAATGGCCCTTTAAACTCAACCACATTCTATCTAGTGTTGCTGTCACGGCGGACTGATCATTCATAAGTGTCCGTGTGCCTGACCGTGTGCCGTCGTCAGTCTGTGATAAAGGATTATTTTGGCGTTACTTTTTTAAAATCCTATCCATTTGCAACAAGTGTCAATCTCTCAAACGAAATGAATATCTCTGGCACCGCTTATAATTAGATTCACAATAATCTGTCTTTGTTTTGACTATTTATTCATATTTTGGTACTTACGTATTATACCGTCCAACTTTATCGCCAAATTTAAAGTCATCGCAAATGAGTTACTAAACCGCCAATTATGGCAATCCGGCAATGGTGTAATCCGTTGATCTTTATCGCCAAATTTAAATATTTCGTCAATGAGTTACTAAACCGTTGGCGATCGTTGACGAAAATGGCATAATGCGTAATTACCCATTTTTTAAAGCATCATTCACAAGTATAAATGTTTTCATCGAAACAAAACAATAGAAAGGTGGCAAAATAAACAAATCAGACATGAGCTTTTTCTCAATCACTGCTTATAATTAAAATCACAATAACCTATCATAGTTTTGACTGTTTATTCATATAATGAAATATTTTTCTCGGGTATCAATGTTTTCATCAAAACAGAGAAATGGAAATGCTCCAAATTAAATGTCTAATAATAAAAACTACAGCGTGAAATTAAATAAAACCGAAAATAGATACCTTTCATCTGATTCAAGCTCATTTTAATCTGAATGAAAGCTGAACATAACTCTGCGTTATGAAATTACGTAAACAATTCAATTCTGGAGCTTTTATAACAAATATCTGGTAATTATTAATGAATAATTAAGTTTCTCTTTTAGACATATGCCCATAATAAATTTCTCCACACTTTATTATATTTAACCTAAGGGAAATATTACAGTACCATTTTATCAAATTCTTGTTGAATACTTATAGTTCACGTACAATAAAATATTATATAACAATTGTTGTGATACACAAAGCAAAAGGAATGGCTTTCCGTGATAGAAAGAATAATGTAGTGACTATATAACCCCATATAGTCTAAATCGGTTACGAGAGCTAAGAATTGGATTTCATTTTATGCACTTCTTGGTATATTATCTTTCCTACCTCCTTCGGTGTATTATATTGCATGGATTATTTACTTTTCATACATCAATTAATGTCTAGCGTTACAGTCTGATAACATAATATTGTATTAATCCTGATATTCTTGAATAATGGCTGAATATATAATAAAATTACTTGTGTTTCATTAAATGCGCTTTTAAAGCATATTTATTAGAGTGTTATTTTGACAAAGTGATTTTGGCTTTCTTAAATTAACAAATTAAATACCTCAATGGTATGATAAAAATTATGATTTATTGTAATTTTATAAATCTTTCGATCGATAACATTTAAATCTAATCCATCTATAACATTTAATCCATCCTATAATTACAAAAAAATATAGAGTGTTTTAAAGTAAATATTCCGCTTCCTTAAATAGTTTTTAAAAATCTGAAAGATTGTTTTGAATTAAATTTATTGAAATATTGAAACATATTTGATGTATGTTCCTTTGTTATTTCCACAAAGCATATGCGACCTCTTTAAAATAGTATGCATTTATTATCTAATTCCACATTCATAATAATCATGCTCAATCATGTTTCAAAATATCGGATACATTATTAGAATATGAATAAACAAAATATCGGGTATATAATAGGAATATGAATGAAAAAAAATATTGGATATATTAGGTTGGGGAAAAGGAAATCCAATATTATTTTACAGCTTTCTACCGAGAAAATAATGGATTTCTTTTTACATTATTTTCAAAAATTCAGTATGGAAAAAAATAAGGGAAAAGAATGGAAAATAATGGAAAGAAAATAAGTAAAAGGAATGGAAAATAATGGAAGGAAAATAAGGGAAAGGAATGGATAATATTGGAAAGAAATACATTATTTTCAGGTAGATGGCTGTAAAATAATAATGGATTTCTTTTTCCCCAAACTAATATGATTAGAATATTATTGAGTATAATATGTTTAAAAAACCATATTTATTTGTGATTTCTTTTGCATGAGCGGTAGAGACAGTGATCACATTCAATTTTAGTTCCAAATTTTTATGTAGATGTAGATATGGAACACAGCACAAAAATAAAATAAAACTACGAGAAAAAACCCAAAACTATCAGAGCAACATTCGCCTCGTCAGTCTCAGACCGACTTCTCTCCACCCTCTCTCTTTACTTTCACTTCCCAGTTAAGCAAGCAGAGTTGCTATCAGAAGTGAGGAGGGTTGCCAAAGTTGGCGTGTCTTACAATATGAATTTTATGAGATATTTCAAAAAATGAAATAATCCTAAATTTACATATTTATTTTTTTTGAAAATTTATTTTATAATATATGCCGAAAAATGATAACAGATATTAAAAAAGAGTTTCTGGATATAATTATCAAAATGCAGGATTTACAAAACAATTAAGCATTTTTTTTTAAATATTTTAACAAATATAAATTGTTTTTTGCTCGGACTTTTGATTAAAATTAATAAAATGTTTTATTATATGTACTTGTCTTATTGGGTGTTCTCTTGTATTTTTTTTGATTATTTTATTTTATTTTTTCTAGATCAATGAACATTGTTATATTGATATGCTAAACATTTTTCAAGATATAAAATTTATCCTATTGAAATATTTGAATTGATAGCATATTCTATGCCTGGTGGCATAATACATTTTCAAAAACAAATTCTACTTTGAAGTAAAGCGTAGAATACCAAAATGAATTTATATATTTTATCTTTTAATAGAAATGATTAAAAATATTTTTTGCTTATTCAATAAACTCTTTGTGGTTTTAAATTACCAGATATAACCACTGAAGTGGAAGCCTTCTTCATAAAGACAACATAATTTCATTTTTTGTTTAACAAATTATTTCACTTTTTTTAAAATTTGCTTCGTTTTACTAATAAATAAAAAGATCGCTAAATGATATGCACAAAAAAGAATATATAATTGTTTATTTTTCAGTAATTATTTAAAGTGAGCTTTGAAAATGTCGATTATCTATCACGTTAAAAACAACCGGGTACTTGTTTCCTCCAAACAGTGTAAGAGTTATTCTTATTCTTCTTCGAAGGGAAAGAATTTTGCTTATGCAGAAAGAGAGCCACTCTGGGAAAGAAAAAAGAAAAAGAAAAAAAATCAGAGATAGCCCCTTCAGTTTGTTTGCTGATCCGTATATTGTGGAGATGCAAGAAAAAGGAAAAAGCAAATTTTCCTTCCGGCTAAAAGAAGGCTTTTCATAAATGTTTAGATGCGTAACCATAGAGACCCTTCTACAACTGCCTTCAGAGAATAAAAGTAAAATCAGAAACTAATATGGTGAACAATGCAGGGCAAATAAAAATTACACACAAACATATCTTCCCCCTTCTTCAGTTTCAACACACTAGTCTCGAACAATAAAACTGGCGGCGGTGTATTGTACACATTTCCGCTGTTTTTAAAAAAGCGGGTAGCACTTGCGCTTGAGGTTGTATTTTGCATAGTCTACAAAGAGAAAGATACCCAGATATTGTTGTTCTTTGTTGAGCAAGCTGTGTCTTTATTAGTTTGCGCTTCGGTTGAATTTTCTCGAGTCTTTAATTTTGCCCAGTTTCTTCCAAAATTACACAAAAAGGAACAATTCTTTCGAGGTGTTACTAAAGGAGATAAAAGTCTCTCTTTTTTTATCATTGTTATCTTTGCATGGCATAATTTATATTCTTTTGCTGGATAACTTAATTTTTTGGAAAAAAAGATTTACATGGATAAACGCATTCCTTATTACAGAAATGGTAAAGTTTGATAACAATATGTGAAATAAATTAAAATATCATTAGCAGTGCTTAAGTATTTGAATATAAAATACTTTTTAACTAAAGAAATTCGTATGTTCATTTTGAAATGATTTTAAATTGTCTGTAATTATGTATTTATAATATATTATAAACACCAAATAAGTCAGTGATTTGTTGTTGTTGTCTCTTATGGCACTTGTCATGGACAAGCTCGCAGAGGTAATCAGTGATTTAAGTGAAATCACCATCTTTTGTTTTGTAGTAGCGCCAACTAGGGTTAATAGTACGACTTTTGCTACTCACCCATCACATTCGCTTGCACAGCCTCTTTTTACAGGGGGGCACTTATACACACTTTACATATTAAACACAGAAGAACGACCTTGCTTGAACCGGGACACCCAGATCACGCTGAAGACACGCTACCCCTATACCAGAAAACCGGCTGGTTCTCATTGTAAGATTAAGCAATTTAATGTTTATAATTGGACTATACTTTTTAAATAGTAAAATCTAAACTGAATTTTAGGAGAGGAAGGAGTCAAAAGAATATTGACTATTCAAAATAGTTGTGTCCATAAGAACAACTTTGATTTCTATTACGTAAACAGCAAAACAATGGCAACTGCATTAACGATATTCGGATGCATATGCAACAGTTGACATCGGTTATATTTATATATGCAAATTAATGAACCTTTCACTTTCTGTGAGTCACTTTTACTTCAATCACAACAAGTATCCAGTGACCGAACAATTATACAGCCATTATACATTTTGATGCCGGATTATCAGTTAACCCTTGATAAAGCAATAGTTCATAAATTTAAATGAATTTCTACTGATTCATCAGTAAAAAAAACAGTTTCAAACTTATTAAAATGAATTAATAAAAATATATTGATATCATTTAAAATATTATGATGATAATCTTCATCTTTAAAAAAATAAAAAGAGAAAATGTTATAATGAATCTATTATTATTATAATCACAAAGAAATTTTCAGAAGTATACTGAAAATATGAATGTTTAGTTTTATTCATTATAATATTAATCTTTATAAACGTACTATTTACCAAGCTGGACGTGTAAATTTTGAATATTGGCTTCAAATACTTTGCTGGAAAACACATTTTTTGAACATAATGCGATACCTACGTGATAGAATAAGATCAGTAGTAGTAGATTTATTAGACTGTCTAGCTTACAATCCATCATACATAGCTGACATTCAATGACATGATATCTGAATGTTTCCGAAACAGAAATACTGCCAGAAATTCAGTGAGTCTCAATTCAGATCAGCGACAATGACATTACAAGAGATCTTAGTAGTGCTTATGACTAACCCTGACATTTTGAATTGTGAGCTGATGTTGGAATATGACATCTCAGAAGACACGTCTCTTTGTAAATGGTCTTTTCCTCAATAGTAAGGAATAAGTATGACTTAAGGTTGGGTTTTTTTGTTTCCTAAGCGTGTTCTCTTCATGGAAATATTTTGTAAAATACAGTTTTAAAACAGTGTATCTCCATTTCCAATAATGAGACTCGGATATTGGGTGTCAGATAGTGTAGAGTCATCAATCGAAAACTTAAAGGGCCTTTATGTATTTCTCTGTTCATCATGTTTGTAGACACGGAGGAAATCTTTCGTAGAATAAGTACTCAAAGCATCGAATCCTCATTTCTGAAGCAGAGACTATAATATTAGGCATTTACTTTTCACAGAGAAGAATTTTCAGTAGAAAAGCTCCAAGATTTTTTTAAAATCCCGAGCGCATGAACAAATACATAGATTGATATAAAATGCACATATTATGTATGTTTAAAATAGCTTTTATGTATATATATAGATTTTTATAGATTTATGAGAAAACTTATCTTAATATCTGCTACGCATATTTCAATATATTATGTCAGAACATCATTTCTTGAATGACCAAGCCCCACATGTTCGTGCGAGTTAAATTATATTTTTATTCATTTTAGTTGTTTCATTGAATGAGTCACTTTAGTATCACAAATGATCTAAAAATCTTTTCTTCGCATTTATTATTTAAAAATATATCTCACATTTCCTATCTATTTCATTTCATATCATCATGTGCTCAAAATTACATTTTTCAAAGTTTTGTTTGCTGAAGTAATTAACTTATTTTTTAAAAAAATCAGAACTTTAATTAATACAGTGGCAACACGTTATTGAAAACTGGATTTTTTTGACATTCATTCAGAAAATAAAGAATTTTATTTTTCATAAACGGACTTTCGATGACACGAAAACCCTCATCCCTAAATAACATGCTCTGATATGATAAAAATTTACTGTGAAATATGAAATAAAATTGTCCAATGTTTTGAAGCGCTTTATTATATATTAAGGCAATTGAATCAAGACATTTGAGCTGTTGTATTTGTAGTACAACAAAATTTTGGAGCATCTTTGGTAACTCGTGGTACTTTGCGTAAATTTTCAGGTCGACAAAACTCTCGAAGTGCAGTTGCATTTTCTTTGCTTTCATGAAACAACTTCAAAAACAAAGCAAATAGTCATAACTCATAAAATAACAATTTGATAATGATTTTCTTTGCTTCTTTGATGCCTAGAACAGTAGAATAAAATCAAATACTTACACAAATTTTTGTGTTAACAGTACGAAATTGTGCTTACCATGATAGTTACAATCGCTTCACTGCTTCTCTCTCTCTCTCTTTTTTTCTCTTAAGAAATAGAAATTAAAATTGGAAATTTCCGTATGACATGCTTTTTTGAGTATGTGTGATAGTTTGTGCCTTTTTAGCATGTTTCCCGTTGTTCAGTGCCATTTATTGGTGTTCCTAGAACTATTTTAGAATTCTTACTATTAGCTCATATTCTCCCTAAATAAAATACTTTTTATTCATCACTTAAGTTAAATGCATTTAATAATACAATTTTTAAAATATTAATTAATTAATCTTTTATTAATTAATAAAAAACTAATTTCATCACCAAAAATCTTTATTTCCTCGCTGCCAAATAAGCAATAAGTTCAATTTGTTTTTTCCATACGCTAATAAGGTTAGGCCTAACATGTTTTCGGCCGAATATTTCAAACGATTCTATTTATTTTCATAATGTTTGAAGCATTTGAAATGAAATATTGTTAATAAATCGACTTTTGTTATTGATTTTGAGGTCATTTCGAATCAAAACAATACAGAATAAAGAAAATTTCAAATTTCAAATCTGCATTTGGGTACACCAACTGGTGTAGAAAAATTACAAATTTTGTGTTGTTACTATGGGTGGAAATTCAATGCTAGTATATAGTATAATTTTTTTGATTAATTGTTTGTAGTAATTGTAATTGTTAGGCCGAGATAATCTGGTTGGTATGGCGTTGGATTTATAAGATATTTCAGGAGGCAAATTGTATATATATATATATATATATATATTTAAAGTAATCAAATTGAAAAAAAAATTTTAACTATATTTTTACTTGTTAACAACAAATTTTACAAATGCTTGTACTGTTTTTATTCTGAATGCAATCTAAAAATCTTATTATATATAAGTATTTTTTATAACCTGAATAATCAGTTAATAAATTATCTGAATTAATTTTCATTTTTATGGATTTTGGATTTCATAATTGCACATTTGATAGTAAAAATGATTTCAAGATTCCATGACAATAAATTACATAGAAAGACGACACGTCAGTAAAAAAATTCTCAATCCATGATGAGCCTATTTCATTCTTTTATAAAAATTAATATCCCGTTCATTATATAATTCATTTTAAAAATGTTTTAAGGATTCAAAAGTTAATCTTACTTTAAAGAGACGGAAGTATAAATGTATGTTGGATTTGGAGCTTGAAATCTCTGGCCTATTTATCATTGCATAAAAAAATTAGTTAATTTTCTATATATTTTGTTTTTTCCAATATATTTATTACATTTAAATATGCAGTGTAAGAATCCTTCATAGGAAGTAGCGTTTCAAAAGATGACATACATGACGTTTACATAAAACAATTAAAAATATATATTTGTTTGTTCAAAAGACACCAAAATCTAAATATGTTCTAAAGTCAGTAACCTTTTTAACATGTTTTTTTCAGTGTGCACAAGTGTCAAGTATTTATCTTTTGGTCCTTTATTCCTACAAATTTTTTGTTACATGAAATGTTGTAGTGCAAGAAATATGTATTGAATGTAAGATAACTTATTTAAAACTGACATGCAAAGATTAAATTAATTTAGTGTAAAATAAAAATATTATTTTTATACATAAATCCATCTTCAAATTAAATGAATATTATTTTTAATTGGCTGTTTATTTATATGAGAATGTTTGTAAAGGTAAAATAAAAATTACACTATATATAGTATCAAAAATCCATTTTACTTCATTTTAGAACGTAACAGAACAAATTTACAATACATGACATTTGGAAATAACAGAAACAGCAATATGTAATTATATGCCGTGTCTTAAACCAAATTTCTTTAAAACTCAATTTGAAGGGAATCATTCACATTTTGTAGCAATACATTATACACATATTAGTTAGGGATACACATACTCCATTGAAGAAACACATTTCACAATTTCAGTTTTTACAAAGAATGCATTTATACAAATTAGAAACAACTATGAATCTTCATGAGAGCTAGCGGTTTCTTCTAATTTTAAATTACATTATTTTTCTCGATATGCAATTGAAGCCAAACTTTCTTGTATATTTAAAAAAAAAGTGAAGCTGTCACAAGAAATTGAGGAGAATGAAAAACATCATTTTCATGTATTGAAAACAAAGCAATGCAATTTTCTTTTGCAAAACTGTTTGTTTTTTTATAACATATTTTTACGGAAAAAGGAACAGTGACCATGCACTCCGTTATTTTACTGTAAATAATTTTTTCTCAACAATGACATTATCTGTACAGTAGAATGTTTTTCAATAGTTGCATTCTCTGTTAGAGAAATTCTTAGATGATTGCAAGACCACCAATCTTTTAGAAACCTCGGAGAAAAAGATGCTTTCGGTTCAGGAGAATTGTCACATTGCAGTAATGCGACAATTATGCCACATTGCTGTATATATTAAAGTCTGTTTACTGCAAAAAAACGACAAATCATTTACATCTCTGGATACTATCAGATGTTGCGTTATGATGAATCTCTAGACCATAGTTTGTCATTCACAAGATTATATTTACTGCAAATAATAAATGAAGTATATACTTATAGGATAAAACACCATCAAATGTTGCGTTATGATGCATCTGTAGTTCATAATGTGTCATTCACAAGATTATTTTTTTCTCCAAATAACAGATGAACCATATAACTTTCAGGATAAAACACCATTAACTGTTGTGTTAGGATGAATATCTAGATTCATAATGTCTGATTCACAAGATTATTTTACGAATAATATTTATATCAAACACTTCCATTATACATTAATGAACATCAATATTAGCATGTAAAACAATGGAAGGAGCAACATTTAAGTTTCTTCTCATAACAGTATGATAATTGCCCATCAAATAGTTCTTAAATGTGGTACTTTTTTCAAAGAATTAGATTTTTCACAACATACATTTAACAATACATAAACAGTAAACCAGTGTCACTCTTTTATTAAGACCTTTCTTTATAATCAACATGATGTTGCACTGTTCTTTCTCTGTTCAAATAAACACCAGCAAAAATAACTATGTTCAGAATCAGGAGGGAACAGCCTATTCCTATTGTCACTGTCAGAGCCGTAGAATAGGCGCCTTGCTGAAATATCATGGCCAATGAACCGGATATATTCATGGATTTCGGAGCAATTGTCGGTCGTTCTTCTAATATAATTAGAGTCGCATAAGCATTGGTATTGACCCCGCCATCTTTGGAAGTTGTCGCTGATGAAGATGTCGTTGTAGATGGGGTGGTAATGACGATGCTTTCTCCTGCAATGTTGCTCCTAACGATACCGTCATATGTGTTAGGGTTGTCGTGATCTTCCAGCAGGTGGTGGGTGGTTGTTGATTCAGAAGCTGCAGCTCTGTGAAGTGTGGGAATGAGATTCAACCAGAAAGATAATCTGTGTGCATGGTAATGATCACGCAGCCTAGGCTTCAAACCTGCAAATATAGAAAGTCTTTATAAATATTCCAATTCTGAGAAAACAAAAAAAAGACTATTATCGATCAATCTTTAATTGTTGCTATCTTTAAACCATTGAAATTTGAATAGAGAGTAAACTTCAGTATCTGATTACAATATTTTTAAAGCCATGAAATAATATTATGGTATTCATGACATTATTATGGTATTCCGTTATAATTAAATATGAAACATATGGAAAAAGATTAAAATGAAATCTGCTATGCATATTTCGATGTAACATGCCAGAACATCATTTCTTGAACTGCCAAGCAGCACGTTTTCGTGTAAGTTAAGTTACATTTTTATTCATTTGAATTGTTTCATTGAATGAGTCACTTTAGTAATGCAAACGATCCAAAAAAACTTTGTTTCGCCTTCATTGATTAAAAAAATATTGCATTTCCTATTTTTTTTTTCATTTCGTATAATTACCTGCTGAAAATGACATTTTTCTAGGTTTTATTTAATTTAGTCATTAACTTATTTTTTTTTTAAATCAGAGCTTTTGTAAATGGGATGGTATTACGTTATTAAAAGCTGATTTTTTTTGAGATGCTCATGCATATAATAAAATTTTTATTTTTTGTCCACGGATTAAAATATTTATTTTCCACCTATGGATTTTTGTTGACACCACAAAACCTTATTCCCAAAACGATATCATGTTCTGACATGATAAAAAGAATATTAATGATTAATCTTTAATTGATGATATTATTAAATGATTTAAATTCGAATAAAGAGTTAATTTCAGCATCTTATTACAGCATTTTTAAACCCATGAAATATTATTATGGCATTCAAAAACGTTATAATCAAATAAAAAATAAATAATAATATAATTCAATAGCAGAATATGCCATTTAATTAAATGATATAGTGAAATATTCTGCCAAGAAGTAATTAGCTGAAAATATGTTTACATTAGCATCATTATTATTTTATACAGTTAATTTTTCTTTAAAGTGATTAAGCTTTCTGAAATTTATGAGGGGAATCTAATATCTATCATGATAAAACGGCATCAAATGTTGCGTTATGATTAATCTCTATATTCATAATGTCTGATTCACAAGATTATTTTACGAATAATATTTATATAAAAACACTTCCATACTGCATTAATAATTAACATTCTGCTGAGAAGTAATTAGCTAAAAATATGCTTAGTTTAACCTCATTATCATTTTGTACGGTGAATTTTTCTTTAAAGTAATTAGGCTTTCTGAAATTTATAAGAGAGAAAAAAGAAAAACCAGAAAAATTATTAAATATAATAATCGTACAGAATGAAAGCCGTAATGATATAGATTATTGCTTAAATATCGGTAGTAGAAATTTATCAGCTATTCTTAATTTAAACAAAATCAAATTAAATCAATTCATTATCAATATTGTAAATCAAATTTGTAATACAAATTGAATAATATCAATTTTGTAATAGAAATCACCAGATATTCTTTGACATAGAGTAAAATAAGCGAGTTATTTAAACGGATAAAGAATAAATCATAACTATTTTTAAAATCATGCATAGTTTTTTAGTGTCCTGTGACTTATACTTGGTTTCTTTTTTTTTTTGATCGATCATACATATTTAAGAATTTTATTTTTTAAATCATACATTTGGGCTCCCGTCAATCCCATTTCCCAACAACTATTCATAAATGTATAGAATTAAGGGAAAAAAAACCTTTTTATTGAAATTGACCAATAAAATAATAAGGGTAAGGGGATTATACTTTTCCGTTAGACGGGCGGCAGCAAGAAATCGCTCAAAAAATGTGGTTGAATTCTACAATATTCGGCGATTTTTCGCTGCCGCTTGATTAACGGAAAATTACCGAATTGAATTCTTCACTTTCCAATAACTCGATGGCTTCGCCTGTGATGCGTGTATGGTGACATAATCTGCAGCAATCAATAGCAAATAGCACATGAATCAAATTTAAAAATCTGTAGTTTATGTAGTTTAATCTGTTGATGATGTAAATCTGTAATTAATGTAGTTTTTATCGGGATTACATATTTCTGAAAAGGCAAAACAATTGACCATCAACGTTTTCTTTTGAATTCGAAAAAAATATCTTTACGTTAGTTTCGGCGTTACAATATAGATATTAATTCTGTTACCTGATTATATTCATCTGATAGCCATTGTTTTGCTGTAGTGATGATATGCAGTATTAGCCTAGTTTGGAGTAAGTGTCATATGTTTTGTAGTTAGCGTGTTAACTTATATTCGAGGAGTCTAACAAGCATAATTCTCCTGAAATAATGACACAATTCTCCTGGACAAAATTTGGTTGTAACCTACAAAATTGGTATAAAGACTGTTGGCCAAATTTCACTTGCATAGCTCAAAACTTTTTCTACTTATATTTGCCACATCTATGCGTGGAGGTTCAAAGACAAAATGCCAGAAATGTTATTTTCGAACGTAAAAAGTTACGAAACGTGAAGATACATAAAAATATAGAATTGAACTTTTTGGCGACTAAATACCTTCCTTATAAATCTTATACGAGAAAGTCAAAAAGTCTACTCTGTAAAATTCGTGTGATGCATATTTGTTCTAAAAAGGATAAGGGAAAAATATTGAAATATCATTTTAGCCAGCAAACAACAAATTTTAAATTCTATTCTAAAAATATTACATTCTAAATTTCTATGGTAAAAAAATAAGTGAAATTAAGTGTAAAAACGGATAATTAAATAAGGGAATAATCTTCAATATACCGAAAAATAATGATAAGCTAATCGTTTTATCATGTACAAAATTTCTAATCAAATATACATAAAAAATTATTACATTTATGTAACATCATAGGCTGATGATCAAAAATAGATCTTACCAATAGATATGAATTTCTGATGAGTATCATTATACTCTGGCCACCAAAGTCTGTCGTGTTTTCCTTTTGTTTTCTCATTGCTAGTATTTTCATTATCAGTATGTGGTTCATTTGGATCTCTGAAATTTTCAAATGTCAAACATTAATGAGAATGTTTTCAATAACATCTGCTCCTCATATTATAAACAAACTATTCAAAATTGCAAAAAAAAAGATTATCTCTATCTTTTTTCTTATTATTGCCATCAATAGTTTTGTGGTGCATTAACAGATTTAATTGAAGCAATTATTATTGTTTAAAGATATTTAACTTTTTTCCAAGTTTATTATCGATTCTATTAATTTTCCAATGATGTCATTCATTTAGGTAAACGACACCTTTTTTATTAGTTACTTTGGCTTTATAATGGATTTAAAATGTGTTTTCTAAAGAATTATATTTAATTTTAAATAATTATTTCATTTTAGATTGGAAAAAAGATTTAAAATAGACAAGAAAGAGTAATTCTTTCAAAAGTTTCCTCTTTCTTTGTCTTTTGAACTATTACTTTAAAAAAATTATCAAAAATTATGTATATTTAAGAATTATTTAGATCTAAAAATTTAATAAATAAGAGAACACACTTTTTTCGATGATAACTAAAGACTTTTTTTTTCTTCTAAAAAAGTTGAAAAATTTTTTTTAATTGATTTTCATTTCAAGTTATATAATAAAAATTTAAGGTATGCGACTACAGACTTTTTTGGATGATGTATGAATGAAATGATGGTATGGATGGAATAAGGTGTGATGATGAATGAAATGATGAATTTTTTGAAAAATATTCTAGACTATTTATATTTTTTAATATTTGAATATAAAATATCAAAAAATGTGTATACAATTAAAATATAACAGTAAAGTGGACACGGCTTTTCAAAAATCAGAAAAAATAGCTACTTTTAGCTAAAAGAAGTTACAATTAAAATACCTTCTAGTTTAGAAGTTTATTAAAAGAATTTCTTAAAATACGTTGTCTAATTCCTGAACCAAAAAAATTAATTTTATGTCCAACCATTCTTTAAATATCATGATGCAACTTATGAATAAAAAGATAATTTTGTCATTGCAAATTACTAAAACAATAATAAAATGTTCCTAAATAGATATATTATTTATTATCTAGCTCAAGAACTTTGGTGTATGCTAAAAAATTATCATGATAAATTTCATCAACAAATATGCATTATAATGCACTTTATAAGGTTTTTCGTACGGAAATTCTATCAAAGATTAAAATTTGAGAAAATAGCCTCTAAATATTCAAAACAATACTAAAACGTGTATAAATTTAAACATAAAAATGAATGTCATTTCAAGAAAAAAATTTTTAGATATAAAATTTTAAAGGGTTTATAAAAATATTATATAAAGATTAAAACGATGAAATTAAAAAAAAATAATTAAAAAAATTTAAACCAAAAATTAATTTTAATAATCAAGGTACCTTGTTATTTTAAGAGATGATTTTTGTCCTATTTTAATTAGATTATTAATAATGTATAATGAATAATAGTTAATTAAAATATATTACAGTACCTCCTCCATTATACCTTACACGATTTTAGTATTTTTTTTTCATCCTTCAAGTTTAACTAGGCTATAAATAAAAAAGTTAATTCACCATTATCAATCTTTCTGGCTAATATATTACGGAATTGATTTCATCTCAGTTCAAAGATCTAAGTCTCATATTATGAGCCTTTCAACTTACCGATTTTCAATTTATATCAGTCAAAACTATAACTTTTCTACTTATTCATTTCCACCCTTTCAAATGTCTCCAAAATACAAATATATCAAAAGAAAATCACATTTGTTCGTTATTAACTTAATAATCTATAGACAACTATCTTTCTTCCATGTCTCATCAGTTTCGCTTCAGGTAATTTTTATGTTCAATTGGGTTGGAAATGTTTGTTATCCTTTTCAACTCAAAATACTTTTTAAAAATCTTTTTAAACAAACCTATCTAATTGGGTTGTCATCTTCAAAGTTCTTTAATTGACAGTCTAAAAGCTATTTCAAACTTAAAGTTTAAAATGAGCCTGAATGAAGATAATTCCCTCGGAGAAATTTGTTAAAATATTGATCAAACATTCATTTATTGGAGGACATTTCTTTATGAGTTGATAAAAAAAAATACTTCGTTAATGCGTTTTGACTGTTACTAGTTTTTTGACTGAACTTATGACCATTAGATATATGAAATTACACACCTAACTTTTTTTTCAGCAGAAAATGAAAATTACATGAAGAAAATATACATCTTTCATTTAAATATTTCTTGTTCGCCCTGCGACATTTACATTTCATTTTCCTCAAAATGAGGTTCATCTTCTTCAGAAAATTTTTCCTCCTCTTATGGAAAAAAATGAAAGGGTTTTTTAAGAACATACTTAACTGTCTCTCTTCTATCACAGAAACTTGAGCGAGCGAGAGAGGAAAAAAAAAAGGTTTAAATGAAAAATGAACATTGAATTAGTTCTTTTTAACTAACATGGTATGAAAAAAAAAGATTTTTTTTGAAGCTGAGAGAAAACTGGTTCCAAAAAATGAGTATCGCGGAAAATGCCTCGAGACATTGAGTCTAAAATGAGTATTTTGCTGCCTAAAGTGTCAGAGGATTGCTAGAGTAAGCGAAGATTACAAACCCTCTAATGATCTAATGATAAAAAAAGAGACCAGTTCGGGTGCTGTAATTATATGAACTAACTTCTAAAGCCTTGGTTGGCAATAAAATACGAAATAAAAAGAAAAGATTGCATTTAAGCGCTGCTTTGTTAAGAATCGAAGGAGATTTTTGAAAAAAAATCTGCTATTAACAAAATAATCATTAATGTTTTGTAGAAATACATTTTCTAATCAGTTCATTTTTAAATCAAACACAAATTAAGACAAAGCAGACAAAAATGAATACGATTAGGATTTTCTCATTCGTTTTTTTCGTTGATTAAGACCATATGATATATTTAGATATTTAAAAAAATAAGTTATAACTTTATATTTTAAATTATAACCATTTTTTAAAATTCTATCGTGATATTATTTCGCATGCATTTAAAATAAAAAGAGGATTTTTTTTATTAAAAAAAATTCTCTTTTTAAAAAATGAAAGGATAAATTTTAAAATAAGGCTATTGTGACAAAACATTATATTTTAGAATTTGAATACTTTTATTTTGATAATGTCAATCTTCTCAAACGTTTTTCATTTACTTGGCAAATTGCAAGCATATTGCAATATTTATCATATGCATACAAGTTCTGCTATTAACAACCATTTTTTTTCTAAAAATGTTTCTAAAAATATTGTGATTTTTCTTATCTTTAAAATTGCTCCCGTTTCTAATTTTTTTTCCGTTCTAAAATATTTTTCTTTAAAATGTACCTAATAACTTCTAACAATTAATTGTGATGAACCAGAACTTGATATTCTGAAAATTTAAAAAAGAAAAATATTAATTTGTATTTCATTATCAATATTAGTTTTGCACTTCATTATCACTTTTAGATTAATACATTTAATAAAGAAAATAAATTATAATTATAATTTTCCAATGTATGACATTTTATCAATTTTTTAAAGAAAATGAGATACCTTGGAACAAGAAATTTGAAATTGAAATAATTAACTTAGAAAAGTAATTTGATAAATAGTTATTTTCAATCATACTTATCTTGTTTAGTAGTCCGAAAAATTAAAAAAAAAATTAAGTTGAATTCTACCGAACAATTGTTATACTTCTTACAACCCTTCAGGCAACTTTACCAATAAAATTAAAAATAAATAAATATCAAAATGAAGAACCATCATGAATGGTGAATTAGAGAGACAATTCAAGTGTAAAGAGTTAATAATAAAAATACAGAATTTTGAAATTTGAAATATATTGTAGATGAATGGTTGCTGAGAACCGAAATTGTAACTTAAGGTTTTGTAGCCGAATAAAATAGCCACTAGACAAAAGCAATTACATGGTGTCGTTTGATTTTATCTAGATTAATAGGCTTTCACCACAATAAGATCTTTAAAAACGAACTTCTGAAATTGAAAGGGTTCAAGTTTAAATAATTCCTAAAAGAAATAATCTTAAAAAATAATAGTAATTATTTTGGAATTAGAAGCATATAAAGGAATATCCAAATGTGTGATTGATTAAATCAGTTGATAACGAAATTTTATAACCTCAATAGTTACTACAACTCAATTAAGGATAAAATATTCTCTTTAAATTAAAAAAAAATCCTTACCCATATTTGGCGAAATTTGTCCAAAACTGGATAACAGTCTCAGAAAGGGAAATTTCAGATTTTGTGAAGTTTCTCGAAAAATGTGACAAAGAATTAACAAGTGGAGCTCCAAATACGTAGGGTAAATCTTCACCATGCACCGTACCCATTCTTTGCGAGTAGCCAGCATCTTCCGTTTGGTGGGTAAAAACATACTGGAAAGTCTTAGGATCTCTTGGATGACGTACCCTTGAATGGAAGTTTCCTGTGCGTACCAGAGGTGCTATAACAAGGGCGTCACTCATGGCGTCTGTTGTTGAATCCAGAATGTTAATTGGGTGCTGATCGGGTTTACTCCAATCCGTGTATTCGTTCACTACAGTTAAAAAGATCTCCTGCAGGTGGTACATGAAAAGATTCCGGACTAGTGTTCTCAGCAAGCGGTCTCTTCTTAGGACATCAATGCCACTTTTGTCCTCCTGGCTTGAAAACTGATCATATGATTCGATTCTGGTCATGCCAAACATTAAATCATACTGGCTAAAGAAATCTGTGTGTTTATCCATAACTTCGGCAGGTTCCCCCGGTACCACAACGCCATCAATTGTCGGGCCAAAAGCGGACAGATGATCTGGTACACTCAATGGCACATCAAGGATATCTTGAACTGGTCGTTGGCGTAAGCATTCCACCAAAACGGCGCTGTCCTCGATAGGGCATTTCAAACTTTTGGCGATTTGGCGTGTGTATGCCAAAGAATTCCTCGCAATTGCCCACGGACTAAGAGCTGAGCCACTCTGCATTATCGCTCTCTGGAATAGCCCTATATTTTGAGAAAAAGGTTTTTAATGTCGATTGCGCTTAATCACATTCTTTTTTTATTGAACATAAAAAGTCAAAAAGTAATTATGTACAATATAAATAGCTATGTTTAATTTACACACACACGCACGCACACACACACACACAAACACCAATGTACAATGACAAAATCCATAAAAATAGTTTTTGATAAATAGTAACAAAATGTAAGTTGTAACACCTGTAAGTTGAATGTAATTTAAAAAAACGACTGAAATTAGTCTTTCAGTCAATCCAAAATGGAAATCAAAGACACAATTATAAAAATAAAATATCTTTCTTTGATAACAACTAATAATCACATAATAATTATCTGTGTTCTGGTATGCTGCAATTAGAGAATAACGACTTGAAAAGTTAAATTATATTTAACAATTAAATTAAATTTCCATGAAAAATAATCCATCCTACAGGCAGTCATTGGTATCTTTGTAGTGTTTAAATGTTTCCAGGAGATATTTTTAAAATTTATAACGTAATTTTTCATCGTATATTTAAATATCTTACTTTTATCTTAATTAAATTAAATTATGTTTATTAAATTAAATCATATAATAAAATTGTTTATAAGGATAATTAAATTTAGTTAGTTCCGAGGAGTAGATACAACAATATTCGAGTTTACAATGCAGAAAAAGGTAAGGTAATGTCTTTCAAAAGCCCAAAATCTGAATTTCAGAAAGCAGTTTATGAATAATTCAGCGTATAAATAAAGTTTTAGCAAACTAGAAAATACACCCCCAAACTCATTCGTTTGGTGTTATAATATAATTAAAATACTTTATTAAGCATTTTGCATGCACTAAACATTATGCATTTTTGACATTGCTTATGATGACTTGAAACCTTGAAACATTAATATAACTTATCCTGGTAGCTTTTATTTTGTTTGAAATATAAATAGTTATTCAGCTTATGCCTTATACAAATGCAAAAAGATTCTTAGTTCAATGAATTTCTATTTAAACAATAGTATGATGTATGTCCTATTTATTTATATTATATAATTAGCTTCCTTATAAAACTTACTATCTTATAGCATTTACGCTTTTAAACTGTACAGTGTAGCATCGTTTAACATTTATTAAATAAATGTTCAGAAAGCATGGTGTATGCCATTATTATTTAAACTGAATAATTAATCTTATTACAGATATTATCATTTTATGGCTTTTCAACTAAAATTTATTAATTATATAAAGTGTTATCTTTTCACATTTATAAAATGATTGTCTCTTATGTTTCCGAATACATTGAAAATATTGTCTTAATATATGACCGTATTTTCAAAATATTCGGAAAACAATATACATATTCTTGATTAATTTCTACATGTTTCTTCTTCATTTTTCATTATTTTCGAGAATTAAGTTGAAGTATAATTTTCGATTTTAATGCAAGTTCGCAATACTTTTCAGAATTTATAAAAAAATGAATATGTCTAATTTCTGTTTTTTTTTTCTTCAAAAATATGACAAAGCCTTCAAACAGAAGGAATAGTCTCTCCAAAACTTCCTTGCATAATCTCAAATGAAGGTGCCTTCTTCGTCAAACCACATAATGTTGGGTTCTACCACAAACCCACAAATTTCGTGTTCCTTATAATATATTTGCAAACAATTGTTATAGAATATTGATAATTAGATTAATGCTGAATTTATTACGCTTTTGGTGAAGGTTTTAATACTTAATCCCTTGATTGTGATTAATACCTCATAGAAAGCAATTATTTTGTGTTTTAGATAGGAATTTTCAAAGTATTGAAATCAAAATCTGACATACACCTTACAATTGTAATCAACTATACTCAATTGTAGTAAATATTTTTTAAATCATTGAATATTTGAACTCTCGCTTTTGCTTGATACTGAAAATTCAGATCGATAAGCGCTAAGACGCCCAACATACTCTAAATTTCGAAAGTATGTGCATTTTAAAAGGTAAATCCATATAAAAAATTGTACCTATCGTGATCCTATATCTGTATATTACGTCTACAAAACATTGTACCGTAAAATATCATTCTTCTAAACATCAAATTTAGAAGAAGCATGTCTTCAAGTAAGTATATATATATATATATATATATATTAATGCGTAATAATAATGCAAAATTTCATTCATTATTATTACAGAAGTTTAGATTGATGAATACCAAATTTTATCCATCTATCTCAAAGATTTTTTTCAATTGAATTGTTCATATACAGACACCGATAATGCCTAACATTTGTTTTATCAGAATAAAGAAACAATTATAGCGATTTATATATATATATATATATATATATATATATATATATATATATATATATATATATAACAAGATTGAAAGTATTATGACAAAATCTAACAAAAATTTGCAATATCTTCATAATATGAGAGCTTTAAGTATTTCATATATATACGCATAACATAAAGAATACTCATAACGGCAATCTAGTTCATTAATTTTGTAATTTTTATAACACTCACAAATAATTCAGTGTGATTGTGTATTGAAATCTTTTGAAATAATGTGAAAGTTGAGTTATTAATTATTATAATTCCTATACATTCATATATATAAATTAATATAAATTTACTATTTACTAATAAAATTCTTACCTTTTGTCAGAGGTGTCAACATTAATAGATTTACACATGCTGCACCATGGCCGTGGCCAAAAACTGTAACATTTTTTGGATCGCCTCCAAATTCTGCTATGTTTTCTTGAATCCAGTGTAAAGCCGCAACTTGATCCATAATTCCATAATTTCCTCGAGATGATCCTTCAACCGCTGGTAGGAAGCCTACAAAAAATCATGTGATAAACAAATCAATAAATTTTATAAGAAGTTTTGAAATTATAAAGCTTATGTAAAATTAACTGTTGGTGAAACCATTTTAACAACTGATATTTCACCTAATGTGGTATGAGTAAAATATAATGCATTTTTTGAAAGCAATTAAATGTTAACATTAGAATATGAAATATGAAGTAAAAACCACTAATGTTTCATTATTTATATGTATTATGTATATTTTCTTTTTTATATACATATTCAATGAATTATTCATTTTTTGTCACACCTCTTTCATTAATGTTTTAGCAAACATTGTAATTTTTTTTCTTGCATATACACTATGTCTCCAATGAAGAAACAGTAAATGAAGGCAGTAATTTCTGCATTCAAATTGCTATTTCCCTTTTAGAAATTCATAAAACATTGATTTGATACGAAGAAAACAAGAGTAAAGGCTGAATAAAGGATACAGGAAGATCAATGGAGATAATAATACAAAAGTATATACAATAAATTTATCTTAAAATTCCCGAATCTCAGTGGTTCTAATGCCTTGCTATGTTAATTTATTGAATCTGCATCAACAATTTATTACGTAAATCACCACCAATTTCAGTATTTTCATGCTTAAATGTTTTAACGGTTGAGAAATTGCAATTACCCTATCACGGCCTCTTACATGTGCAGTACTATTTAATCTTCCCGCCTAGGGAAACACGGAAATCGTGTCTGAATTATTCAAATAATTTGAATAGCCACTCTGCTTTACTATTAAAAGCAATATGCTTCGTTGCAAAATTAGATAGTTTAATCTCAAACTGTGTATTAAACTGCGCTTAAAATAACTTTTAATTTTGTGTAGAGGAATGAAAATGCCATACTCAATCATAGTCTTAGTATATAAAATATACAGGGTCATATTAATATATAAAATTACACAGAAAATATACAAGGTAGTTAAATTACCCCTTTGAAATGGTCATAAAAGAAAACTACCGGGCCATATGTTATTAAACTCTGTAATAGTTTCATGGAAATTTCTTTTCAGCAAAAAAAAGTAAAGAAAAAAATTAAAAAGTTGGAAGATTGTCCACAAAGGGTGGAAATGGCAATGTATGCAATATTGATAAATAAAATAGGATATTGTTACAATCGGGCGAAACGCGCCAGAAGGTGAAAACGTTGGCGGTGATTCACAAGGTGCTTCTCGCCAGCCGAGTTGACTTGGCGAGAGGAATATTATGGTAGCTCCAAGACAATTCTGGTTGCGCCGCGTTTCTTCTCGTGACGCGGGCCCGGCTATATAAGGGAAGGGTTCCATAAAAGGAGCCAGTGAGTGAGTTAGTTGAGAGTTGCTCTCTCAAGGAAGAGAAGCGGTTTCCTGGACTAGCGGATTTTTGCTTGTTATTAGTGATCTGTGTTTGCGTTTGCTGTTAACGCTGTGTTATTGAGCTCGCTGTGATTTACTATTGCTGTGCTATACTATAGCTTTTTTTTCAAACTGTGTTTATTGTGCGTAAGATTTGCATTTACGCTGTAAGTGACTGATTATTGTTGGATTGTGTTTTCTGAAGTTTTACTTTTTCGAGTCATCCTGTATATACCTGTAAATAGCTGTAAATAAATTAGTTTGTGCTGTCCTCAAATAAAGACCATTCAATCCGAACCCGCTACGCTAAAATCGTAACAATATGAAGACATCGTTTTAAAATGTTTTTATTCCTCAAAGAAACGTGAAACAAAAGCAAGCTTAGTGTGGCCTCTACTATTTTCTGAAAGAATAATAGCTATACAACATTCTCAAATGTAGTTACTATCATATCAGGAGGAATATTATGCACAGGTAAACGAAGCGTTTATTGCTATTGGATTCATTATCGGCTGGCGCTCGTTAAATTTGTTCGTGGTCGCAAAGTCGAGAGTAATACCACTGGGTGTACTGAGTCAGAGGTAATCGTTCTCTGTTCAAGGTCTTAACTACGATCTGAGATGAGTAAATGAATATGCATTAATGAAGTCAGCCCCTTAAAAAGAGTTGTGGCGTGTGTGTAACTAAGTCGTACTCTTGGCCCTAGATGTCGCTACTAGTAAAACAATAGATGTATATCTCCGGCTTGAAATCTGATATATCAGCGGGGCTTGTCCATGGCAAGTGCCATAAGGGACAACAACAACGACAACATTCATTATAACATTTAACAAAAAAGGTCAGTTTTACTTGGTTAGAGACATTGTCGAATTATATCAATGATAGCTCTGATAAATATGCTCACTTTTATCTGGAAATCAAATGACATGTAAAGCGCATCTCCATAAATTATTTGATTCTTCCTCCAGTAAGCTAATTGCAAGTCATTGTAGTTTTATAAAACCTGAGGAACAGTATCGTTTCATAAACAATTAAAAACTTTCAAACCGATGTATTCATATCTTATTTTGTTTAACAATACTGCACACAGCTCCATTTCTGACCTAGTAGTGAGTTTTTGAACGTTTTTAATTTATTTTTTGGAGACGATAAACAAATTTCATTGACCTCCTTTAAACTATTGTCAATTTTGATAACGTTTAATCCAGTATGTTTCATTTTATGGCCATTTCAAACTGGAACCTAAATTATAACTACCCTCAATATTAAGACAATCTTATGTATAAAATAAAAGTGTGCAATTTTGGAAAGGATAATTATACATGAATCGGCCCTAAACTGCGTATTAACATAAAAAACTCACTAATATTTATACAAAAAATTGCTCATACCAAAAATTTTCTAAAATTTGAACTTTGCTTCATAAGCAATATTTTGCGCAAAGCATCGGATAAAAAATAATGTATTCGAAAACTTCAAAATTGTCCAGTTTTATGTATTTAGCTACAAGTATTTAAAATTGAAGTGATCAATTATTAACATTTGTTAATGCATTAGTTTTGTACAATCAATAATAAATTCATACATTGATTTTTTTCTGTACAGAATGAAAAATAAATTATGTATAAACACATTTTATGAATATTGCTCACAATATCTTCTACGCTTATAAAAATTAAAATTCATATTAATGTATTTAAACAAATTCAATTTTTTAATCTATGATTTAAAAAATGATTAATTTTTCATGCTTTGTATTATATTAAAATTTATTTAATTACTGATTTTTTTAAGATCAATGCTTTCTATTATAAGAATACAAATAATAAACTACTCAGAAAATTGTAACAAATAGCATATTAATCCAAAATAGCATAATTAATAATATGATAATATGTTTTGATGTGTAAAGTTTGAATATATGAAAAGAATGAATATTTGAAAAGATTGATTATGAAGGTTTATTAAAAGTAACAGATCCTTAATTTTGAGACAAAGCATTTTCATTACAGGAATTTTATAATAAAGCTTATTTATAAAATGAAAGCTATCCTATAGGTATCTTTGAACATTTAATACATAAATTTTGATTGAAGTATTAAACAAATTCCCTAAATCCCTTTCTACCGTCTGGAAAGTTTTGGAATAATTTTAATTTAATGATCCTTATGCGATTAATGTTTGACGCCTTTATCATCAAAGGAAATCCTTTCAATGGAAATTTATCGTTTACACAGAAATCATAGATGGAATCTATTCGTGTCATAATCTTTATTAAATAAAAGAAGAAACGCGATCTCTTGCAATCTTAATTTCCTTTCGGAGCTTCAAATTCACTTGCCATGAATAATATCAGACAGAATCCCAGTGAATTCATTCGTTTCCCAGTGAATCTGGAGCTTAAATCATTTGTTCAATCTGAGGGACGTCAGCAGAAACTAAATGCATTAATCTGAAACAACGATTTCAGAGCTAAAACTCCTCAGTCTTGATTAAGTTTAGCCTCAATGCAGCTAGCTGGAATTCAAGACTTATAAATTAACTAAATTCCTGTCTCTTAATGGATTTCAGTAAAGATATTTTGTAATAAATTTGAGAATTCGAACGAAAGATTTAAGTGTTTTTGGTAGAAATTATGTTACCGTAATGAATTTATATGTGTCTTTATGAGAATAATGAAACACTGCTTTCAATTAATTTGTAAACAACATAATTATTTTATTAATTTTAGGTAATAATAATAGCAGCGGTATTCCACATTTTGAGGATTGCAAAGCAAGCCACTTCAAACATATAGACAAAGAGAAAAACTTAATTTTTCATTTGTTTTGTAAGTTTTGGTTTCGTTTTGTGTGATTTTAATTTTTTCTGGTATCTTTTTACTTAAAATATTCTTTTTCTTAGGATTTTTGGGTCACGAGAAATTGATTTTTGACTTATTGTCAGATCTCTCACAGAAAAAAATCCTTTATTTGAATCCCTGCCTGAGGGTGACCCTTGAAAAAGACTTCAGGCCGGATTCATTGTATTATTATTATTATCTCTACTTTTGTTTTCAAAAATTTTTTATAAAAGACAATGAGAAATATTCTTCCTTTAATAACTCATATTAGAATTTTCATTTTTATTCCTTTATTCACTACTAATTTACAGATTAATCAATTAACAATGTTTGTATTATGATATTATCTTTACAAAGTATACTAAAAATATATATTGTATATTTCAAATAGTGGCTATAGCTTCATAAGCCAGATAACATTTACCTTAAACAAGTATTGATTTTGTTTTGTGGTTATGTTACTTGGCTACAAACACTAGCGTCAAGGGTTTTTACCTCGATATTCAACCGCCATATTTGTGACCTTGACTTCTCAACCTTGTACAACTGCTGTGGCGCCATCTATCCACAGCAAAAAGTCGTCAGACACACTTGATGCATCAAATCACACAGTTGCTTGCCAACTCATTTGCCATGGTGCTTGAAGCTATAAAATTGTTTATCTATACTCCAACTCACTGTTGTGGGGGGTAATGTGGAGCTAGCTTCCTAAGCCACATAATATCTACGATACACAAGTATTATTTTTGTATTGTAATTATGTTATACGGCTACAAACACTAGCGTTGCGCGTTTGTACCTTTAACAGCCCAGATATAACATAAAAATTATATAATTGAGAAATGTCCGTCTAGATGGGTAAAAGATGATATTTCTTAAACAATATAGACTCTTTTTAAAATAACAATTAGTTGAATCTTAGCGAAACAAAGAATTAAATTTAATGTGCCGTTTGAAAGCAAGTCTAGAGCCATTTTAGTCAGTCTGTTAACAAAATCTGTTACTTTGAGATAAACATTACTATAGATAATTTTTCATAAATCTTCCCAATTCTGGGAATGACAATTTCAAGAGTATGTAGAATAATTTTATATCTTCTAGAAAACATAGAAAATAATAAGGAAAAGTAGATGGGATTTTAACAAAAGGAAACGGTTTCCGTAAATATTTTCAAATAGAAATCTGGAGTATAGAAAAGAGAAAGTCAGAATTCAGAAAGAGACTTAGGATCACAAGTCAGATAATTAGAAAGTCATTTGAACGAGCAGCCATTTCTGCAAACTTTTGTATCACACTAGAGGGACAATTTTGATCTACAACTTTAGATATAGCAGTCATTGGACGAATATAGCAGATAGACTTTAGATATAGCAGTATACATGGCGAATCCTTATTGGAAATGTATTTCATGCCAACTGCCCTAAGAGAAAGACCTTGCCCTTCGACCATCAGTCACTTACTGATATCAAAATAAAGCGACTAAGAATTCATTTATTTTAACAATGATCAAACCGTAATTTAACAAATAAAGATTTATGTTCTTTTTTAAATTTTACGAGAGAAAAAGAAAATTCAATATTTAAAAGCAGTAGCAGATATTTCTGATTTTTGACATCTATGATTAAAATGAAACAGCGTATTTATCGGAAATCGTATTTAAATTTCATGTCTCCTCTCAAAATTTAATTTTTAGATTAATTTTGTCATTTAAAAAGTGACAGAATCTCTCTTGTCAATGAATTAAATAATTTATAAATATTTTATTTTCTAAAACTCAATTTAAAATGGAATGAAAATGTTTAAAAAAGTAGAAAATAAATCCCAACGAATTCGGCAAAAGACTAATGTTTTTTTTTTTTTAAATAAGTGAAAAAAATCATTTTTATCTCCCATTTCTTAAAAAAATCAAAATAGAATAGTAAAATTATGTAAATAAAGTTTCGTTAGATTACCTTCAATGTATTTTTGATGGAATGTATAAAACAAGTAATTAAAAAGGTAGAAAATCTGAATTTATTCTGCATGATTTTATTTATTCATAAAGGGAAGAAAAATCCATCAAAATATATATCAAGAATGTTTTTTTAAGATCAGATCAACTTTTCAGCTATCGAAGAGTCAGACCGATTAACCTACAGCTGCTAAATATGATGCAGATATATTTAGGAAAGTAGAAACATGCAATTTATAACGATTTTTTCGAATTTTTTTTTTTAAATTCTAGCTTTAAATTTTTTAAAAAAATTATCTTTTTAATCACACCAGTTTAATTTCTGTAAACTTCCTTTGTATACAATTAAATTTAAACATAATTTTAATATTTTACAACTTTATTTTCCTTATTTTATAAGAAAACCAAACCATTTTTTTACTTTTCTAAAATTTTTGAGCCCGTGATTTTCTTCCTTTATTGAAAGCTATTAAAAAGTCCTTTTTATTATATTTATGGTTCTTTTTGAGAACAATTACCTAAATTCAAACAATAGAGGATTCGGACACTAGTAATAATGTTATGACATCATCGAAATGGATTCCAAAATTTATGTATGCAACAAACAAAACATATGCACGAGAATTAAAATAATATAGCTGTAATTTCTTACAATCACGGAGATCAAGTTACGTCTATGAAAACTAAACATAATCTATATCTATAATAAATCCAGTGGCAATTAAGGAGATTAGAATTTATTTTAATTGATTATTTCTAGAAATAGATGTTCAATTAAATTTGGAGTGATAAATAAATAGTTCATATTACAATTTTCTTGTCAACTTATAATCTGTAATGAAATCAGTTTTGTTATTCTAATGTTTCTCCCTCTTAAACGAATTTAAAAAAAATAAACTCATTATTATTTTATGCTGAATTTTCATTTAAGAATATTAAAAGATAAAAATCAATTCTTTCTTTTATTTTTTTAAGATAATGCATGTATGTTAGGATTTACAGCTGTAATAATTTTAATTACCGATTCCATTGTGAATTTTAATGTTTGCCATTATTTAAATAAATATCCTTATTTTAAAATTGTTTTTAAGAATATTTACTTTGAGATAACATTACTATAGAAAATTTTTCAGAAATCTTTTCAATTCTGGGAATGACAAATTCAAGAGTACATACAATGATTTCATATCTTCTAGGTAACATATAAAAAAATAAGGAAAAGTAGCTGGAATTTTAACAAAAGGAAATGCTTCCACTAAATATTTTCATAAAGAATTCTCGAGTATAGAAAAGAGATGAGAAGGAAATACAATAAGATAATAGAGCTCGCAACTATTCACAATTATTGCAAATGAAAAAATTTACGAGATAAGAAATTTTGCAGATTCTTGGAATTTTTTATATTTAATCAGTTCGCTGTAATTCATCATAAAAGGATAAAAATAAGGTTATTGCAGGCAACTTGGAACTATATCTCAGTTGCATCTAACATCTAAATGACTTAGATATTAGCGTTTTAAGAAATCAAATAAAAATAAATGTCAAAAGATTTAATATTTCTTGAATCCGCTTTCGTCATTATTCTAGTAGATTTTAGAATTAAACTGCTGTTTACACACTTGCTTTTAACCTTATATTAAATATAGTATGGTGTAGCAATATTTAAAATTAGTAAAGGCTTTACTATTTTAAGTGTAAAATATAAAATACCTGTTTATTTCAACCTACATCAAAGACTGAAAAAGTAAAATTTTTTAAAAATCCTTCCCAAAATTTTATTTTTTAATGATCTATATAGTTACAATAATAAAGTAACTAAAACTAATATGTTTCTGATAAATACTGTTACTGTTGACAGAATATATTAAGTATACCTTTTACAAGTATTTATATATGAAAATTCAATTTGTATTAAAAAATATTTTTTATTAAAAAAATTATTTTAGTTAAAGAAACGAGCATTCTTTCTAAACTATACATACAAGGATTGCTGTTATACTTTAATTAATAAAAATACATCCCTCTCCACTTTTGCTGAATGTTTCGTAGTTTCTAATTATTATATTTATAAAATTACAATCATTAAATATACATTTATAGGAGTCAACAGTATAAAGATAGCTTTAAAAGGACTTAAGTTAAAATTAAAATATAAGAAAAAGGTTATAATTAATTGAAACCATTCTATCAAAAGAATATTTTAATTAAATTTTATTTTTCAAATCTTATTTATAGTCAGAATATTGTTGTAAATTTATTTTAATGAGTATATGTATATTTCTGGGATTAGAACATACATAAAACTTGTTTAAGCTCTTTGTCCAATTATTTGTTGCTAAAAATAACTTAGAGGATTTTGAAAAATTTATTAAAAGAAATTTTATCTCCAACTTTCTAAATTTATCTTATTTTAATTTTTTTCATTTTTTTGTACCTGGAGTTATAAATATATTTTCTGTCTGAGTCTTGATTACAAATTAATTCCACTTTGATGAGCATTTCAGATTAACCCATATAATAAGAAATATTCTGGTAGCCTTTTTTTTTATAATCTCAGCAAATTCTTTTTTTTTAGGTTTTCTTATTAATTGAAAGAAGTTGCAACATTTTTATGAATGAGAATAATTAAATTAAACCTTTATTTGTCAAATTAATGCAATTAAAATTTAAAAAAATCAAACATTTTTAATTATATTCGTCTAACTGCTTATTTTATCTATAAGCTAAATTATTTATACGATTTCTTTAAAGTATCAGGATGATTTTTTATTTATCTAATCCAAATATGATTAATGTTTCTTGCTTTTAAATATGTCAAAATGCTAAAATGATTTACTGATCCTTCCAGTATGCATTCAATAGATAAATTCCAGTATAGAATATTTCTGCTTTATTTTGAATTTCGATTTCATTTCATTTGATTAATGTTCGGATCGAAATTCAGATTAAACTTAGTGAAGAACTCGATTTCCTAAGCTTATGCAAAATGTCACTGGTAGATTTTTTTTTATTCTTTGCTATATTTAGCATTATCAATCTTACATATACCTATTTTCAATGGAATTTAATATCTTTCTATGATTTGTATTTAATAATTTTCTATGTCGCAGTAAATCTAAATTTTCAGTTAGAAGAAGGATACTTATCATTATTAAAAATTATTGATTACTGATATAATATCTATTATCATTTAATAACATATATCGAAACATTAAAAAATATTATTACTGAGGTTAAACTCATAAGGCGTCCAGGGACCTTTAAAATTACTTTTTGCATTTCTCACCTTAGCAATTTGAAATTTTATAGGCATTATGAGTAACACTACAGAAGATGACAAACAAAATTTCAAAGCATTATAATATTGGGTTGTTCGGAAAGTAATTTCGTTTTTTCCCGTCAGAGGACTTAATTACGTTTTTTCGAAACCAACTTCACACTTAAGCCGCATAACCATTATATGTCTTGAGAGCTGATATTGCAAGGCTTGTGTGTGAAAAAGTTCTATTAATTCTACGCAGTAGTTTTTGGTTGGTGTCCTTTTAAATATGGAGAGCAATAAGCAGCATTTTCGTCATATTTTACTTTTTTACTTCAGAAAAGGTAAAAATGCTGTCCAAGCGAGAAAAAAATTGACGGATGTGTATGGAGAAGGCGTGTTAACAGTACGCCAGTGCCAGAACTGGTTTGCAAAATTTCGATCCGGCAATTTTGATGTCGAAGATGCACCACGGTCTGGAAGGCCGGTCGAAGCTGACAAAGATGCGATAAAGGTATTAGTTGATGCAAATCGGCGAATAACCACACGAGAGATCCGTGAGAGATTAAATTTGTCGAATTCGACTGTTTATGGCCATTTGAAAGGCATGGGCTTAACCTCGAAAAAAATGCTCAGCAAAAAAAAAAAAAAACAAAAAAAAAAACGAAATGACTTTCCGAACAACCCAATAATTTATTCATGAGTTAGTGGTGTTAATATAATATAATATTAGTGATAAATAACGTTAAAGAAAACTTTTCCAGGCGCTCCATATTTGTTCGAAAGCACTCCAATTTTTACTATTACTTACTCTAACCCCTTTGAAACAAAATGTTGGATTAATCTTGAAGTTTGAGTACTGAATGTGAAAACTAACCAATATAGTAACTTAAAACTCTTGATTTTTCTAAAAACGGTCAAATAGTTTTGACTTAATACACTGGTTAATTTTGATATTTCGTGCTCAAACTTCAAGATTAATCCCATCTTTTATTTCAAAAGGGTTAGAGTAAGTAATAATAAAAATTGGAAGCGCTTTCGAACAAATATGGAGTGCCTGGAACAGTTTTCTTTAACGTTATTTATCGCTAATATTACATTATAATAACCCCACTAACTCATAAGTAAATGAATATAATGCTTTAAAATTTTGTGTGTCATCTTCTATAGTGTTACTCTTAACGCCTATAAATTTTCCAATTGCTAAGAGGAAAATTGCAAAAAATCATTTTAAAGGTTCATGGTTGCCTAAATCTGTACATGTCTTTCATTTGATTGAAGTACAATTCCAGTTTTTTTTTTGTTGATGATAAAGCCAATAAAATTTCATTTAGAATGTGGAAAAATAGTACCTGAACATATTTAATGATATAAGAAATTCAGCTATTGACTAACCGATGCGATAAAGTTATTTTTTAATTCGGTAAATTTTAATCTTAGAAAAAACTCGTAAGTGATGAAAGAAGAAATGCAAAAAATAAATAAATAAATAAAATAAAAAATAGAATCACCTACCGAATATTCCGAGTCTAAAATTCATTGTAATTACGATAACATTTCCAAGACTGGCAATGACGCTGCCATCGTACGGATTTCCGGAATTCCAGTCATATGACTCACCATGGATAAACACCATCACGGGTATTTTTGATTTTGCATTTCTTGGACCTAGAAATAAAACAATAATAACTTAAAAATCTTTTAAAGCATGACAACAATCATGACATCATGTACAATATGCTTAGTTTAAGAAAACTTAGTTTCGCTTTTTTAATAGCTGACCGATTTTATGATTTTTTGGTTAATTGAAAATGCTTTCTAATGCCTAAATATTTTTTTTCGTAACTATTTTTCAATAATTCCTATACGAAAAGGAAACATCAGATTTTTACAAGATTTTTAATATTCCTTGAGTTATGTATTTTTCTATTGTTTTGTCTATACATACATACTCTCATATATACATCACTGAAAATTACATAAGTTATTTTTTTTAAAAAAATGACGACACATTAAAAAAAACATTTTAAGCATGTTTTATTATATGATCCAATCAACATGAATCTAATCAGCTCATCTAATGATTTTTTTATCTTGAAAATTGAAAAATAAATATATAAAAATGATCAAGAATGAAAATTATTTGATTTGTGATTCAATACTTAAATACTACTTGTTGTATACGCTTGAATGCGCTTGAAATATCTTAAAAAATCAATTAAATATTTTTAAAATTTTTTTATATGGCATAAAACATTATCATTAAATTTGAATTTAGATTTTTTAAAATGAAGTGAATATAATATCTTTTATAAAATACGTAAAACAGTTATTGTTGGGAAGCACTATAGAAATGGCAATGCTTCATGTCCCATAAAAATGTGTTTTAGGACATTAGAATATGACAGGAATTTAGCAGGCGCTTATCCCCAAACACATATATATTAAAAACGCATGTATATGCAGATACGTGATATAGCATCACTAATCTAGAATTTTACTGGGTATGCTTACTATAAGGCTACTCAGAATTTACAAATAAGCATGCACTAAGTGAAACACTCGTGTTAAAAGTAAAGTGTAGCGTTTTGTTTATTCACAGATCCCTTGTAACACTGAGTTTTTAACTAGGGCAGAAGTTTAACACAGTTCCAATATTCAGGAAAACACTTATTTATATAACGGAGATTCAGGTTTACACATGTGTTTCTCTAAGTAGGAGATATAAACATGGATATCTTTCAGGAAATAGTCTAAAATTTAAGGGCGTTGCTAAAATACACAGTTAACTTAATGTATTTTTTTTAAAAAAACAAGAATTAAATTCTTTTCAAAAAGGGCAAAGACCATACATTTCCAGTGATTTATGCTCCTCCAATGAGCACTATCTGAAACAAAAAAAGTGATGGCAAAATCTTGTAAAAATTCCACTTGTATTATAGAAATAATAGCTAAATAGAAAGTAATATATCACAACAATATATAAACCATATAATACTATTATAAATGTGAAAGTTTGGATGGATGATGTTTGTCAATCACGCCAGAATAGATGAACGAAATTGAATGAAAGTTAGCACAGTGATAGATTATAGTCTGGAATATGACATACTAATATATATTCCGATTAACTAAGTTGTTAAATTTGTATAAATTAAAAACTGAAAAAAAAACACTTCAAAAACAAAATGTTTCATTTTCCAACCACCAAATGATTAAGACTTGAATTTGTATTCTTCCCATGCTAATGAATTTAGGCTTAACATGTTCTCGAAAGATATTTCAAAATGATTCGGCTTATTTCCTTAAAGCCCGATACATTTAAAATTAAAAATTGTAAATTAATTACTTTTTCCTATCCATTTTGAAATATTTGAAAATAAAAATAAAATAAAACAAATGGAATGAAAAAAAATTTAATCTGCATTGAATTACCCCAACTGGTGTTTAAAATTCAGGCATTTACGTTGCTCCAATTGGGATGAGACCGTCAGTTCTCACACATATACATTAAAATTTTCACGCTCTCGAAGTAGCGAATTAAAGCTGGTAATACCTAAAAATTGTATAAAATTAATGAAAAACAATCAGACTAATCCTGTAATCATGGTAGTGTAAATAATAGCTATGTTTATCAGAAGATATTCGAAAATAAGCATTGTGTCCATGGTGTTATTAAACACAAAATACTTTGATATACTTAGTTAGAGCAACAATGGCTGCCAATCGTCGTTTCTAGATGCTTCTATCGAGGCATCCAATTATTTAAATAATACTTTCTTGATAAAATGACTGCCAACCATTAATTATCAGCTTTAGGTCCCGAGTATTCATTTCGTTCTCCTATTACTTAGCACGCAGAGATAATACGATACCCCCTTATTATGGATTTCAACATGAATGATTCACAAACAAAAGTTTATTGTAGCATTTGAATATTTAGATGTGGTTATTAGAAGAGAATCGGCATTTTATCACTTTCATGGGTATATTTGTGATACATTTTTCTGAATATTCGTAATTGCTATGCTATTTCGGATTTCATTAGCTTTATACAAATGAATAGTTACAATCTAAAAATGGGAGCTTGCTATTTTTTTTTTTCTTTTTGGTGGCGAAAATATTTTAGCTGTGTAAAATCTGTAAATAGAACAGATTTAGAAATTGGAGTAAAATTTTCATCGTGATGTTTCTGTATTGGATTTCATTCAATGGATATTGCAAAGTCGATATTATAACGCACGATTTGCTGGATTTTGCCATCGTTTTGAGACTCACTCTGAGGAAATGACATTGATTTTCATCCAGGATTATTTCCTTTTTTTGAGTTTTATTATCGAACTTCTATAAAGTAAATGCTTCGATTTTTTTTCTTGTATCGGTTAAATTTATTTATCAAATATTGTCTGTGATTTGTGACTAAATGGCTTAGAAAAATTTTGCCTTTGATTTTTTTATTTAATATTTTACTGAAAATAATAAAAAATACATATATTTCATTAATTCTTATTTTTGTTAAAGTATTTTTTTACATAAAAATTTATAAATTTTCATTGATATTTCACTAAGATACATTTCTTGCACAGTTTTGTTTATAAAAATTATAAACAATTTTATAGAAATCATAATAATTTATATATAATCCCGAATTCATCATAATAAGCAATCATAATAAGCATCATTTATAAGCAATTTCAAATTTTCAAATTTTAACTGTAAAAGTTTTATCTGATCTCATTAAAATCTGTTAATTCTTGTTTCAATTATATATCATTTTTAAAAATTTTGAGTTTAAAATAAAATTAATTATTAAAAATGAAAGAAAATGTTAGAAAAAATAAAAATTCCTAAATACCAATGAATATTAACGATAGACACCTTTATAGAAATCAGTAAGTATCATAGTTCTCTTATTTATATGTAATTAACACTTCGAAAAATAAGATAAATTTATCTTTTAATAATAATTATTTAAAATAAAAATAATAGTAAATAAAGTTCTTGCTCATATATTAGAATTATAAGATTGTCTTATTTAGATGCAATCATTGTTTAAATTTTAAAAAAATGTGTGTGCATAAAAAATAAAATTTCATTTTTTGTTTGCTTTGAAATTAAATAATGTGAATTTAAATATTTTTTGCTCACTTTTTATAAAAGATCACATAAAGTGTTTTATATAGAATGAATGAAGTAATTATTTACCAGAGTTTAATGGCTTTAGTTAAGAATTTCAGAATTGCTTTCATTATTAATTTTGCATTGATTTTATATTTTATTAACGTCAAATTTCTTCAGTTTGAAAATAAATAAAAAAGAAAAATACAACTTTGAATCTTAATGGTTTCCACGTTGAACGAATCTATCAGATATCTATTTGGTTTAATGAAACAAAAATCTGATACTCTTATACTTTGTCAGTAAATTTGTGCATTAACTATTAAATATTTCATTTCCCACTTATAATTAGATCCTTTGAACATAATTTATAAAGCATATTTTTGACAAAGTTTTAATGAATTTAAGTGTGAATGTATGGGTGGATTTAAGGTATTTTAAAAAAAAAATAATAGATATCTATAACTAATTAAACCCTGAGTTAATTAAAATAATTTTTTCTGATCATAAAAGTATTTTATATTTAAAATTAAAAAAATATATAGAGAGAGAGACAAAGATTTTTAATGACCTTATATAAAAGTTTAAAGAATAAAATAAAAATTTACGGTTCTAAATTTCAAATTGTTGCCAACTTCTAAAAGTAAGTTTCTTGCTAAGGAATTTACATAAATTAATTGGTTTTTTCATGCTATTTATTTTCAGTTCTAAGATTAAAAATTAATTAGTTTTAGTACAAATTAAAGTGAATATTTATATATATTTTCTCTTTTCTTTTTTCATCTCTCTCATTTTAAAATATATATTTCGACTATGTATATTGCCTCTCATTTATTCTTTAGTAAAATACTTGAAACAATTTTTCACCTAAACAAGAGCAAAATTATTTTATGAATGATTTCAAAAGGAGTTAATTATTTCTTTCTTAGTATATTATAATTTAGACCAGCGTGTTACATGATTAGCTCCGAATTATCTTTACATTTTCTAGGTTCCATTTTGATGTTATAATTTAATCATTATATTCATTTAATTATTCAACAATTACCATATATGTAATGAGTTCTAGGAATATAGTTACATGTTATTACTCTTCTTACTTACGAATTTAATCCAAACTTCTCATTCTGTTAATTAGTAATTATTTATAGAATAACGTAACTGAAATGTTTCCCTTGTGTATTCCTTAGAGGAAAAATCAGTTTTAATAGTCTGTACTAATGTTCAACTGGCTAATTTCAGAAGACATTATTCCAGAAGCATGCTTCATAATACTGGAGACATTACTGCGATGATTGAAGCCTAATGGCATCACTATTCTGAGAGGAATTCTTTTCAATTTGAAATTTCAGAATCTGCCCCAGACATTTGAATTTGCCTAAAAGTCGTAACAAAGCGTAGAAACAACCTTTAGTGGTAATTTTGCTCAAGGAAGCATATCTTTAGATGTAATTACTGTTGCTGAAACTCGTAATAATGCAGAAGTTCCAAGTTGTACAGCTTAAGTGTTTCCGTTTTAATAACAAACTGGTTGTAGAACGCTTCACTCACTTCACTATGTGTCAGGATCGTCAGTTTCATTTTTAATGTAAATATTTTAATTAGTGAGACTATAAAATGGTGATAATTTGTTTAATTACAGTGTTATGTGCTTTCACAATTTATGAATTTCTCAGTAAATAGTTAACGAAATGAAAACTGGAGAATAAATTTAATTTCTGAATAGCTCATGCAAGTTTCTGACATGTCACTATAGCAAATCAACTATGTTTTGTTTGTTATAGGCAGAACTAATTACAATGTCGTAAATTATTGAAATCCATTAAATATAATTTGAAATAGTTTATTCAATAATGATTTATTTACGATTTAACATGAAAATAATATAAGAAATTTGATAGAGAAATTTTTGAAATATTCCATAAAATATTGGGTTGTTCGGAAAGTAATTTCGTTTTTTCCCGTCAGAGGACTTAATTACGTTTTTTCGAAACCAACTTCACACTTAAGCCGCATAACCATTATATGTCTTGAGAACTGATATTGCAAGGCTTGTGTGTGAAAAAGTTCTATTAATTCTACGCAGTAGTTTTTGGTTGGTGTCCTTTTAAATATGGAGAGCAATAAGCAGCATTTTCGTCATATTTTACTTTTTTACTTCAGAAAAGGTAAAAATGCTGTCCAAGCGAGAAAAAAATTGACGGATGTTTATGGAGAAGGCGTGTTAACAGTACGCCAGTGCCAGAACTGGTTTGCAAAATTTCGATCCGGCAATTTTGATGTCGAAGATGCACCACGGTCTGGAAGACCGGTCGAAGCTGACAAAGATGCGATAAAGGCATTAGTTGATGCAAATCGGCGAATAACCACACGAGAGATCGGTGAGAGATTAAATTTGTCGAATTCAACTGTTTATGGCCATTTGAAAGGCATGGGCTTAACCTCGAAGCTCGATGAGTGGGTGCCCCATGTCCTTACGGAGCGAAATTTGTGTCGTCGCGTTGACGCGTGTGATTCGCTCCTCAAACGTCAAGAAAATGATCCATTTTTGAAGCGGATTATTACTGGGGACAAAAAATGGGTTGTATACAATAGTGTTAAACGCAAGAGGTCATGGAGCAGAAAAGATGTACCGGCTCAAAGCGTGTCAAAAGCCAACATTCACCAAAAAAAGGTGATGCTCTCCGTTTGGTGGGATGTCAAAGGAATCGTTTTTTTTTAGCTTTTGCCGGACAATACAACGATTAATTCAGAAGTCTATTGTCATCAACTGGACAAATTGAATGATTCACTTAAAGAGAAGAGGCCCGAATTGATCAACAGGAAGGGTGTAGTGTTCCACCAGGATAAGGCGAGACCTCACACAAGTTTGGTCACTCGCCAAAAATTTTTACAGCTTGAATGGGACGTACTGCAACATCCACCATGTTCTCCAGATCTGGCGCCTTCCGACTACTATTTGTTCCGGTCCCTGCAAAATTTTTTGGATGGCAAAACCTTTACCTCAAATGAAGATGTCAAAAACCACTTGAACCAGTTTTTTGCCAGCAAGGACCAAAACTTTTATGAGAGGGGAATTATGTTACTGCCAGAAAGATGGCAAAAGGTGTTGGACCAGAATGGCCAATATATAATTTAATAAAATATTTATTCATTATACGAAAATTGTCTTTCATGTTCCCCAAAAAAAACGAAATGACTTTCCGAGCAACCCAATATATAAGCCCTTTCAGAATCTTTATAAACTAATAATTGTCATATTTATATGTATTTTAATTTCGAAATTTTAAAAATAAATTATCTATGAAGATATTTTGAACCAAATCAAAACAACACAGCACTTCTGACATGGTAGTTGGTTCTCTCCACTGTTGTGGGTATACTGGGTGGGTAACTGTCCAGTCATTCAAAAGGCGGATGTCTGACTCCACCCAACGATGACGGGATGTACTTCCCAAAGTAAGGGCTCTACTGTGGCCGGTGAAGGCCCATATGCTCAACCAATATTCCCGTCAGTGTTGTTGTTGAATCTGTCCAGTCATTCAAATTTCACCATGTGACTTCTGGCGGTAAGTTGTGGTAAGTCCACTGTTGTGGGTATACGAAAAGGCGGATTTCTGACTCCACCCAACGATGACGGGACGTACTTCCCAAAGTAAGGGTTCTACTGTGGCCGGTGAAGGGCTATACGCTCAACCACTATTCCCGTCAGTGTTGTTGTTGAAATTGTCCAGTCATTCAAATTTCACCATGTGATTTCTGGTTGTAAGTTAGTGTTTTATACGCATATGATTAAATATATTACCGTGAAATATCGTTTTTTCAAGTCTTATATTTAGTGTTTAGTTCGATATTAATCGTATACGTAAATAAAATTATTATAATTTAAGAAAATGGTTTAAAATCAATTACTATAATTCTGGATTTATTATCAATCCAAAACGAGGTAACTGCCAATAGGACCGTCATTTATATGCGAAACAAAATGTAAGTCATATTAATGAGAAAATTGCTTAGAAAATCATATTTTTATAAAAATTTGCTATTTAAAACAATTATGCATGGTTAATTATATTAATATGAAAATGATATTTCATATTTTCCTTCCTTAGGTCATCATATATTTTGTCCTGAAGCAATAAGGATATATTGCTTTTGAAAAACACTTTTAATTACTATGCAGATTTAATAAGCGACGCAGAGTAAATACATTTTTTATATATTATATTATATATTTTAATAATATTTGATCAATTGAATTTGAGAATGAATTTTAGTGATTTTTTTTTCTGATATAAATTTTTTGAACAGTTCTAAACAGTAATTAATATAAATTAGAAAATATAAATTATTTTCAAAGTGATTTGTTTGAAGTAATTCATTATCGAATAATTTATTCTAGTCATATACTAATCTTTATTATCTGATCAAGTTTAGATCCAATTAAATTTTGTTCAATTTTCAAAAACCTATTTTTTTCCTATAAGTTTATAAGAAAATATCTATCGTGGATAGTAATAAATTATACAAACAGATAGTAATATTTAATATATGCGATTCGTTTACTTCAAATGTGTTTAGGTCATTAGGTGCGATTCGTTTACTTCAAATAGGTTCAATGGGTTTAGAAAAATTGATTATTTGATAGTAGTACAATGTTATAAGGAAAAAAAGCTGTTGAAAACAAAACTTATTTCTTTCTTTTCCAAATAAATAAAATTATTTTACAACGATGAATAGTATAAGTCTTGTTAAAAAAATTTATATAATTTATATTCATTCAAATATATCTTGGATTATTTTTGAGGCATATTTTATCTATTTCAGATATTAAATAAACTTTATTTTTCAATCAAAATTTTTGGTCATTAAGGATAAACGTAAATATTTTGTAAAATTATGAGAAAATAGGAATTCTACAACACACGCATATATCATATTTTTCCTGAAAATTCTATGAGATATCTGAATTTCCAACATCAAATACATATATTTCTTTCATATTTCTTTCAAAATAATTTACTTTAAAATGATGTACAGATTCCTTTTCAGAAAGAAAGAAAGCAATTTTGAATATTTTTAGCATTTAAATAGTCGTTGTTGATTCCTTCCCCTTTAATGCCATCTTATTACTTTTTAAAAGTAAAAAAAAAACAATAGCTGATAAGATTTTTATTTAAAAAAATTATAAAATCTAAACTTATGCTTCGAGTATTCATAAACATCAGAAATTAATTAAATTCCAAAGTAAAAATCCACGACGAATTGTATTTTCTATCCATTACAGCTGTCACCGATAAAAAAAACGAAATAAATGTTTTTCTTTCTCATTATATCAAAGAAAAAGAAAAACAACGAAACAGACCGAGAAAAATGAAACATTCAGGAGGTTGCCATTTCAAACCGAAGGTTTAAAAATCTCAAAAAGAAAAGCGAAAAACCATGGCTTTTGAAAGGTTTTGATTAATATATTTAGGAAGAACGTGGGTCCTGGCGTAGAATTTCATAAGCCGACAGGAAAGAGATACATCTTTTTAAAATATATTTTAGTTGGAAATTTTATTTAGCGTTTATTTTATATTTCTTTGCAGCCAGATGGGGTGTGAAGGAAGGAGATCTTTTTTGGAATTCGAGGAAAAAAGTCGTAAGTCCAGTAAAAATGTTGCATTTCGTATTATTACTCACATCATTGCAGGGACATGTATGGAATGAATTTATTACATGTCATTTGAAGTTACAATTTATAACAGCATAATTTTAAGATAAAAGATGTCATAGATATTATAGTTTTATTCTTTTAAACTTTAGTTGGCAGACATTATGTATCATAGAGAGTTCATTGCTGGCAGTTTATATATAGTCTGTCAAAATTTGCTGTAAAATAAAAAGAAGAGTTATTATGGTTATTATCGTATTCATTTATTACACAGATAAATAAATTCTCTTCATCATAGTTCGCTATATAGTTTCCGGAAATAGATTATTCATTCACAAAGTTTGATTATGAGTTTTGGGGTAATTGGGTTATAGTGTTCACTGAATATGGATTTCATTTACAAAAACACGGATCTATTTTAATTCCCTCGTTAATTATTTTCATCAAGGAAATAATTCATGTCTTCATAATGGCTCATTTTTTTCTTAGGAAATAATTCTTTCAATTTTTATTGGTCACTAAACATTGCTGAAAAAAACTGTTTTATGCGTTTCTTTAGAAATATTAGTAGATTTTTTTTTTTTGAATTTCTATTAAAAAATATCATTTCGAAATTTTATGTAGAAAATAATATGAATATTCAAATATATTACTTTTTAATATTGAATAACAAGGGATATAAATGTGTATGTTAATTTCAAATCAATATCTTACTAAACAAAAATTACATGACTTGTTTATTATTTTTAAATATAAGTCACTGAAGTTTCACTTCTAAATTCATATTTTGAATATTTATATTATTTTTCATAATTTTTTATTTCTGCAATTTGCTGTAAAAGGAAACTCGTATTTTATTTGAATTACTCCTACTTTAACAAAATTTCTACATAAAAATAATAAGCGCAGAATAGAAAAGGGATTCTTGAATATGAAATTAACAGGAATGTCAGACTAATGACAGCAACTCTTTAAGTCAAAATCAATTTTCTACATCAAAAAATAAGCACAGAATAGAAAAGTTACTCTTGAATATGAAATTAACATAAATGTCAGACTAATGACAGCAACTATTAAAGTCAAAATTAATTTTCTACATTAAAAAATAAACACAGAATTGAGAAGGGACTCTTGAATATGAAATTAACAGGAATTTCAGACTAATGGCAGCAACTCTTTAAGCCAAAATCAATTTTCTACATCAAAAAGTAAACACAGAATTGAAAAGGGACTCTTGAATATGAAATTAACAGGAATTGCTGACTAATGACAGCAACTCTTTAAGTCAAAATCAATTTTCTACATCAAAAATAAACACAGAATTGAAAAGGGACTCTTGAATATGAAATTAACAGGAAATTCAGACTAATGACAGCAACTCTTTAAGTCAAAATCAATTTTCTGCATCAAAAAGTAAACATAGAATAGAAAAGTTGCTCTTGTATGCGCATGGAAAAAATGGCCTTCTTTTAACAAAAGATCGTCAGGAACTTATTCACTTAAAATTTCAACTGAATATTGACTTTGTTTGAAAAAATCAATTTCATCTATAATAATTGTACATTCTTCTTCAATCTGATACAGCAAGTATAAAAACTCTAGGAGCAATGTTTATAATGAGTAATCAAAGAAACGTATCCAGTTTTTAATTTTCACTAAATGTATAGTAGCAAGTTAAGCGCCATGTCTTCCGTTTAACTTGCACCATTGTGATTATAAATGGAACTTTCCGCCCAATAGTTGATAAAAGAGTCGCATGATTGTGAATTCTCCCAACAGGCCACTCCGTTTTTCAACTTGATAAATGTTTGAAATTATCTGTAATGACCTTCTATTTTCAGTTCCAGAAACTACAAAACTTATTTTATTGTTTTCTTCGAAAGGGCATTAGTTGAACAATTTTCAATTATTTTCTCAGTGCAAACTTTTAAACTCTGATTTGTTTGAGATAAAATGTTTAGAATCGGAAAATAATTCCAAATCTTTTGATGAGTTTTCAACTGTGTGGTTAAACATAAACCTTTAAGATAAATAAAATATTTATAGCTGTATATTGTTTAAATATTAATTTTATTTTGGTATTAAAAATTTGCAGTTTTAGCATAATTTCATTTTTGGTTTAGAAATTAGTGGTATTTGAATAATATCATTTCAAAAATTGACACTTTTCTATATATCCAGATTCTTTACTGTTAAACTATTTTGTTCATATATATATATGTATTCTAGCGGACCCGACAGACGTTGTCTGAAAATTTCAAACCTTCTTGAATAAGTTATAACAATATTGTTCGTTTTGATGAAAAATTGTACGAAAATGTTATTACAATGTCTGACGTCATCACGTGTACAGTTCTCACAATTAAACTTATCGATTGCTTGTGAATATGCGTATACTATGAGCTAAGTTCAATATAGAAACTTAAACTGATTTGAAACTTAACTATTTCTATTCAACTTTGTTGAATAGAAACTTAAACTTGTTTTAATGAAAGGGTAAAAAAAGATGAAATTCGATCTATTGTTATTAAAAGGTATATTTTTTAATGTACAAAAAATAAATTTATCGTAATACCATTTCATGCACGGTATTTCTGATTAATCCTTGTGGAATATAAACAAACAAATTTGATGGTTTTCCAACCCTCGAACACGCAGCATATATTTGGCCGTGCGAAAAGCAAGGATTTTCTAAATCTAAGCCACAAATTGTCATCGTTTGACCTTGTGAATTATTAATAGTCATAGCAAATGCCAGGCGAATTGGAAATTGCAAACGTTTGAATGGGATAGGTGAGTCTGAAGGAATCATTGGGATCCGTAGTAAAAGAACAACTTCATCTTGAAATTTGCCGTTCAAAATAGTAGCCTAAAGAATATTTCTCATGATCTTTTGTATGACTAATCGCGTGCCATTACATAATTTTGGTGGATTCAAATTTCGAAGCAAAATGATAGGTAAGCCAATCTTCAATATCAAGTTATGTGGTAAAGTTTTACAAATTAGCACTGCATTCAAAAGATATAAATTAAAACATGTTTGTTTTAAAGCTTATTAATTGAGTTAATAATGTATACATTATAAATGCATGTTATCATGAAATAGAAGGGTCGAAAGAAATCAACTTAAAGGCTTTGACAAAGATAATCCTAATACTCCTTTCTTATACTTCGATTGATGTCAAATGTTTGACAGTTAGAGGGAGTTTGTTTTAAATTTTTAAGCAAATGCGTGAATTTTCTATACCAGTTTGGGTAACGAAAATTGGTTATAAATTTTTAATTCCTTTATTTGTTTTATTTTAATTCAAAAGTACTTCGAAATGAATCTGAAAAAAACCTGATTAATTAACAATGTTTAATTTTAAATGCATCAGACACTAAAAAAATAAAAATTGTTTAAAACATATATCCTTTCAGGAATAAAATAAATTCATTGAGGGCACATTGGACGATAAAAATGTAAAAAATCGATGAAATTTGCAATATCTTTATATTGATATTTGATGTATATTTAAATTGTAAGCTATCGTTTGGAAAAAAATTATTTTGATATTTTAATTCGTTTGCTCAATATCAGCATTTTTTTATTGTTATTAGGATGCCACACCCACTTGTTTCCGTTTGGACAGCTGCAGTAAAAACAGTTTCGTTTTCCACCAAACACTGCTTTTTGTAATTCTGATTTTAAGCTGTTGTTTTTGCTTTGGTAGATGTTAAAAACTTCTACCTTTTCTTTCTTTTGTTGTTTGTTTTGGTTTGTTCATTCATTCGCCATACATTTCATATTCGAATGGCTCGTTTCAGTTCCTTTGAAATTAGATACAAAAACCATTCTATTCAGGGTTTAAAATTGAAATTTAATTTTAATTACCTATTTTTTTTCTAAATTTTGTTTTTATCAGTTTTCAATACCGAAAGCCTAAAGGATGTCCAAATATAAGCAAACAGTCTGAAAATGTTATGATGGACAAAGAAATCCTTTGATTCATAACCAAGCAATTCTAATGACATTTTGGAAACTTCTACCAACTACAATAAACCTGAAAAAGTGAATTCATCATCTTAAAATTGTATATAATAGTTACATTGTTCAGTGCAATATTCTTTTTTGAAGAATATTCTTTGACATGAATGTCAGGAAAAATTTCTTCAAATCCTTCAAGCAATTTTTTTAAATCAAAAATGTGTCTATTATGTGCTAAATAAGATAAAGAATTTTGTTCTGTATTTACTGGTGAAAGGGAACTTGCATTAAAAAAAACCGTTGAAGTAAACAACAAAGTTGTAGAGGCCTTCTTCTTTCCACGAAGAAAATATATCAAAATTTGGTTGTTACTTTATTATAAGTCAGAAAAAAAAGTTCATTATATAAAATAAATTGTATCTTATAACCATGTATCATATTGTTATCATATAATAACAATGAAAGGAAAAAAATCAGCACATGTCAAATTAGAAGAAAAACATGAGTACATAATTTATGCAGCAGGTGTATTTTATTTACTTAAAAAAATTATTGTATTTGTTTATGGCTGCACATATAGTTTGAAAACGTTATAGAAATAAATTAATCTTTGTGGCTAATGAAATGTTATTAAGAAAGTCTAATTTTAATTTGAACTTTTTCTCTTTTTTTTTATGAAAAAAAGGAGTTGGTTTGGTTTCACCAATAGTATTTTCTTTATATTCTTTTACAAAAATATTTTAAATTTATAGATGTATATATTTCATAAAATAAACAATTCTTTTAATAAAAATGAATATTTCACAAATTTAAGTTATTTCAAATATGTTTCTGGTCTGTAAATGTACATTTAAATGTATTTTTAGCTTTTTCTCAAAATGAAATTTTGTGATACTCTTCAAAATTTCAAATACACTCTACACATTCTATTTTTAGTTACAACTCTGAAACTTTTCTCTTATGCTTTATGAACATGTAATATTACAATTTGCCTTTATAGATGGATTATGTATCTTATTTTTTTTTATTGAAGACTTCAAGTAATATTATTTCATTGCTTTTTTTTTTAATTTTTCAAAAAAAGTCAATAATATCAAGTTTTAATGGGAAAATCACATTTAGAATAAATTCAAGCATGCAAAATGTCATGAAAATTTCAAAACCATTCAATATTTGTGCCTATTAATAAAGATTTACAAATTGGCCGTTGAGTCCGGATTTGAATGAATACTCAGCATGATTTTGCTTTGATGAAGTTGATTTATAAAATTAATAATACAGATACTGTGAAATAGAAAACTTTATTTTGCGTTTACTTTTTTAGAAAATATATTTAATTATTTCATTTCAAAGAATCGTGTGCTGAAAATTACATTTTTCTGGATTTAATTTGCAGCAAAAATTTTAAAAGAATATAAACAGAATCTCGAAAGCATGTTACGCCGAACATTGTTAGCATGGGGAAAAATACCGAAGCCTTATTCATTCGGCAATTACTTATTACTACGACTTAAAGTAATTTTTTTAAAAAAAGATGTATTTAAAAATATATAACTAACAGAAATACTGTTTAATTACAGAAGCAACATAACTAACCTTTTAACAGCGTGTATCCGAAGTAAAACAAAACAGCAAACCAATAGTTTGGACTCCGTTTAAATAAAGTTCTCAACAAAATGCGCATGCGTTAAACTTCGTCACCAGAAAATGCATTTTTTTTTTCTACATGAGTTGGGCAGGTTAGAAATTTTTATTTTTCTTTATTCTGTTTTATTTTAATTCAAAAGTACATCAGAATGAATCTTAAAGGTCGATTAATTAACGATGTTCAGTTTTAAATGAAATAAATGCAATGAAAATAAAAAAAATCGTTTGAAATAATCGATCGGTAACAAGTTAAGCCTAACCTCATCACTGCTAGAAAAAAAAACCTATAACCTTACTCATTTCGCGATGGGGGAAGGAAGTTATTTTGGCGGGAAAGTTAGTTTTTAATTAATAATTAAAATTATACATTTTGTAGGGGACCGAATTGTGAATCTAAACCATTCCCGAATCCACTTGAACACACAAAAAAAATTTCATCAAAATCGGACCAGTCGTTTAGGAGGAGTTCGGTCACATACACACGCATAGAAGAATTTTATATATAAAGATCTATCTATCTATCTATCTATATCTATATCTATATCTATATCTATATCTATCTATCTATCTATCTATCTATCTAT
>JAOUZG010040945.1:1660839-1670957 GCA_026289955.1 Argiope argentata | reverse complement strand
TTTTAAGATTATAACAAAAAATAGTGTAATATTATATTTAAAATATATATCAAGGTATTATAAATGTCTGTAATTATGCTATTCATTATGAGATTTAATGTTTTCTACAATCTGTTTAATTATTTTGATTATATATAAATTTTTATGTTAAAAATTATAGAATAAGAAGCTTGAAGATCAATGTGAAATATTTTCAATGAAAATATTGGATTAAATTTTGCAAGCTGCTTCTTAAATTTAAGACAAAATCATCGGTTGTTAGAAACACACTTTAATTTTATGAATTAACGTAATATAATGTTAAATATGTCCTTACAAATGTATAAACAATTTGCTATTTATCGGTTTACTATACATTTTTGAAATTTTATACTTAATGTTTTCAATAAACTTAAATTAGTATTTTTTATTGAAAAATATTTTTTTATTAATCCTGCATTTTAAAAATATTAATAGATTATTTTCAAAAATCATTATGAAATACAATTCATTTTATATAAATAAAATATCGATATTATAGAAACTTAATTTTTGTTACATTTACAATATTTTGTATTTCAAAATATTTTCTATTAAAATCGGGGAATAGATAAGAACATAAAAATGTTGAGACTTAAAAATTTATATATGAATTCAAATACAGGTTCAAGCCTCTTGGAAATTTCAATAATATGTTTTTTACCGAATAAAAACTTCTTAGGAAAAATATTTAAATATCTTACAGAATAACTTTAAATAAATTATTATTGATTTGCACAATGATTCAGTAGACGAAAGCCTCTATATCCTTCTGTATTTATTAAATAGAAAATATAAGTTTGATTAAATTTTAACTATAAACAAATTTGCACGGGTAATCTGTGCCCGTATTTCAACAGCAGTGTAGTAAAAATTATTCCTTCCCTCATAATACACAGGAGAAAGAAATTATTTTATGTGAATAATTAAACATTATGTACCTATATTATTGCAAAAAATAAGGAATTTTCGTTGGAATGTGCAATTCAATTTTTTGTTGCTGTTACTCTGGGATATGATATAATTTTTTAAAAATTTTGAACAAAAAAAAAATCAATTCAAATTTTTCATTTTAAGATAAAATCCATAAGTAATAAAAATAATTCTTAAAAATTCAATAAAAACTGTTGAAAAAACTTATAATTTAAAATATGAGACTTTAGATTGGAATAATAACAAAAAAAAGTAGTTACCAGCTGTATTTTTATCCACTCTTTCTCTAGATTTGGAGAAATAAGATTCTCGTAACTTCCATAAAACAAAATGGCAACACTCGTAAACACCACTGTCAGTGGTATTGTTATTACTTCAGAAAAAGAAAGAGAGAAAAAACACCATGCTAATATGTAAAATCTTATGCCCTTTAACTTTTTTCTTTTAGATTGTGGTGAATTCTATATATATAAGCCAGATAACATCCCTCGGGCTGAAGTGCACTTTTGGCCCAACGGATATGTTACTCGTCTACTAACCATAAGATTGGGAGTTCGGGCCTATCACAATTCGCAATCACCAACAAATGGTAATCCAACCGACCTTGGATAAACGCAATCTGCGCCATTAGCTTCGTTCAACTGTCGTGGCGCTCACTATCGACGACTGAAAGCTCTAGACGCGCATTAAATACGACAATTGTTAACATCACCATCAACACTTCACATAAGTATCGTTCGCAAACTCACTGGGAGGATACTCTGTGGTGATTGCTATTCATATAAGCGAGATAACATCCCTCGGACTGAAGTGCACTTTTGACCCAACGGATATGTTACTCGGCTACTAACCATAAGATTCGGAGTTCGGGTCTACCGCAATCAACACACACACCAAAAAATACATTTTTTATACAAATTACTTCCCTTAATTTTGCTCGTATTATAATAAAAGTTTTAAACGAGCTCGTTTTCCTAATTTTTTAAAATATTATAATACCAGCAGTACCCGTATGTAGTTGGCCATGACATAGCATCCAAGAAGAAAATTCAGCTTCTAATTTAAGTCTAACTTCCACCCGATATGACAAAAGCAACATCAAACAAACATAAAAATATGTTTAAATGATCAATAGCTACAATACAATTTTTGTAGCATGCATTCAGAAATATTTAAACTTTTGCAAAGGTAAAAATGTGACATGTTCATAAACAAAATACAGGCGGTCATTTCGAGGTTGTATTTCATTTTTTTCGGCCTAATGAGATATTTAAAATTAGGTGTAAACAAAGAAATGTACCGCACAGCTCTTGTTATTTGGACATGAGCAATATGAGGCTTTTTGATAGCTCGTATAAAATAAAATCTCAATTATAAAACTTGCCTTTTTATTTTGATATGATTTTAATGTACTGAAACCTCCCTCAATAAATGCTCTACGAAATGGTATAAATATCTCCAATATCCGTTTACTATTTCTTGAGTTTTTGTGGTTCCAACCGCGACCTTCGTAATACGTAATGTATTACGTAGGTCGCGTTCCAATATTGATACGCTTTTAGGAGACTTTTTATATCATATATAGATAATACTCAGAAATAATAAAAATATTCATAAAATATAAATTAAATTATTCGCTATTATGGCATTCAATAAAATCTCTCCTTTCTCAGAGTACAAAAACTCAGGTTACTGATTTTATTACATTTTAATTGAACGTCTAGACAAACCAAGCATTTGAATTAAGTTCGAAAATAGAATTTTCAAGATGCTGACTCATCATAAACATCTTTACCTTTATAAAAAGCATCTGAATTTTATTTAATGTGCAATTGTGCCAATTTAATTTTATTATTCATATTGAAGCAAAATTTTTTTCATTAATTGTAAAACAGAAAAGTAAACACTACAATTAGACAGAGAATCAAGCAAAGAATGCCTAAAATGCATACATTCTGAAAATTCCCTTCATTAGAGAAAAGTAACTTTTTTAAAAAAAATCGAAGGGTAAATATATATAAAAAAAACGTAAACTACCTGGGATTTTTCTTAGATGTTCCAAGTATAATTGATTCTAGTTCTAAACGATCTCAAGATTTATTGAGAAAGATTTATGTTTTCTCCTGTCTTTTTAAACGAAAGATTTCTTTCTCCTAATAAAGTCTAGACTTTTCATTTTAATTAGCAAAACTAGAAGCTTGGTTCTGTTCTTTCTTTCTTTTTCCAAGAAAAAAGAAGCAAATAGTTTCCTGATTTCTTTTCTTCCTTACGAATAACTATCACATCGCTATTTTTCGGGCATTTTTAATGGTAATTCATGGAATAAGATAGCTAAAAAGCAAACGTTGAAGCAAACAGAAAGTACGTTAATTATAAATTTTTATTTCTTCATTTTGTCGTTGTAGTTTCAACAGTGAGTTTGGGATGGTTAAAATTGTTCGGAAACTTTTCCAGTATATACTTAAAAAAGCGGGGATTTTAAAAAAATCTTTTTATGTTGTATGTATAAGATGCTGTTTAAATAGGAATTGCCTTTTTGTTCAAAATAAAACTGAAAACTTACGAAAATAAATATAAATAGATCATTTGTATGGACATTTCTTTCTTGAAAATATTTACTTTTCTTTAATTAAAGAGTGTAGCTTAACAAATATGATTTTAAAACAGAAAATAAAAATCATCCATCAGCCTTACAAATTCATTGCAACATGTTTAATCAGAATGAAATATAATTTTATAATATTTCTTTCGTCTAATGTTGTAACTCATAAATTATTTCCTAGAAATTTGTAGTGAATTTTTGGTATGATAAAACTTTCTAAGTTTTCATGATTACTTTAGAGTGCTACAGAACTCCCGAATATATCTTTTCAGTAATTTAACAGCAAAGGAAAATACAATTTGAATATCAGGAAAGCCTTTTTATATGATTTAGGATACATAATTATCAAAGTCATACGCGGATTTATACCTGGTATGTGAAAATATGTATTGTTGTTCTTAAATAATTGATAATATGAAACTATTTGATAGAAAGCATTTGAATGCAGTGACGAAATTAATACAAATATCAGAAAAATTCTGATATCTCTAAATCTATTCTAATATCATTAAATCTGTTTAACTAAATTTTCGGGAAATTGAGTTGAGGTAATTGCTTGAAGTTAATAAAACAAGAATGGCATAAGCATTCAGAAATCGATAAATAAATTCATAATATTCTTTGAAAAAATATCATAATATTCTTGAGTGTTTTACACAGTATCCTAAAATTTCATTTCATTTTTAAATCAATCATTTTTAAATAATCAATGTTTTTAATTATAATTTTGAAGAATAAAATTTTAGCAATGTTCGCATTCCCATCCGAAACCAGTGTATTACCTTCTTAGTTCGAAGACAAGCTGTTTAGCCTGAAGAGAACAATTACACAAAATGCCCATATTAATCATTAATATAAATGAAATAGATTATTGACTGAATTAGTTTTAAATGATTGATGGGATTTTCTTTTTTGTGAGATTCGCTGTGAATTATGTTTATTTTATTTTCTGTATCTTACTTTTAGGATTTGCTTTTTGTTGTAATGGCTCAGGGAAAAACTAAAATCCTCAAAAAATATTCGCTTTAGAATTATCATTTTTCTTCTTTTAACGTCCTGCATGGGAAATTCCTAATAAATTGTCGGAGCTCCTTTTACCTGGCAAAGAGTAGTAATTTGACATGGCACTGACTCAACAATTTGTTGGATGTTCTCTGAAAAAATGTTGATTCCTGTCGCTTCTATAACTGAGAAAGTATTAGAGATTCCGCATTTAGTAGGAACTCTAATAACGATTATATCACGTAATTGTGACTCAGTGACACGGCGCATTGGCATCCATAAAATTTACATCCTTGCTTAAGTACTTTAATATTTTGAATGGCTGCTAGTAGTTCCAAAAAGCTAAGAATTACCATTTCCAGTCAATAATCGGTTTCCTTAGATCAGAAGACCCTACTCGTTATGTGTAAAAAACAATTCATTCCGTTATGGAACTACCAGAGCTTGCTAATTGCTTTGGAGACAAAACAGGACCACATATTCATGGAGTCTGTGCCAAACTAAAAATTTACCTTCTCATTTTACCAATAAAAATAGTGATTCATCTGACAAAACCAAGGTTATCCTTGCTTCTGGGGCACAATGATAAAGTCACGAGACCATACGAGAATTCTGGGCAGTCTTTTGTTACCATAGTCCATAAAAGCCAAATATCCCAGCTCTATCTCAACGAAGATGTTCTGTCATATATGCTGTGTTGATACTTGCATTTATTTCACCCAGTGTTACTCATCTGTTAACACTGAAAATTCTACGCACATGTCTTTGATTTCGGTCACTAACCCTTTGTCTACAATTATTTAAGAATCTATTTCTCTGTAGTCGCATAGAAAATGCAGATAATATTTTCTGTATCAAATAAATTTATTCGAGTTTTTTCAAATGCTTTTAACTTCCCGTGGTTAAGACATGATGACCAAATACCTCCCCTCTCCACCAAAAAAACTATGTTTTGAAGATTTAAGCTGATTTAAAAGGTTAGTGAGATATGCATATATATTGTTGACATTCATAGGGTTAAATATAGGGTATTGACCATTGATTTGTCCTTGGTAGGCTTTTATATCTATAATTATGTGTTCTCGGCACATACTTAACACTGTTTATTTTGGAATGTAGATTCACTTAAGAATTTTCACCAACAACCATTACGAGTTCAAAGTATTAATTATCGACATGCAACCATAATCATATCAGAGACAGATTATTATTTACTTGAAAGCATGAATTATTTGAAAATTCATAAGTCAAATGAATTACTTGAACGCAAATGAAAGCAATACTGATGCATTAATCATTTATAAATTCTATTCGTGATATTCTGCTATCTGCATGTTGGTATATTTTTATCCTAAGTATTTTGTTTCGTCAACGCAATATTTAATTTATCCCATTAATTATTAAAAACTTAAAAATTTAAATCAGGAATAATGTAATCACTACTTAAGAAATAAACTGCCAGAATGTGTCTTCCATAAGGATTCAAACTTATTAATTTTAAAATCTATATAAATATATTTTATTAAATTATAAATGTGTATATAAATTATAATATAAAAAAATTACACGGTTTCTGAGAAAAAGAGAGAAACACTTTTAACGAAATATTATCATCTGATCTCTGCTAAGTTTTAAATAAAATAAAAATATCTCAAAAAATAAAATATAAAAAATTATTTCGAAATGTAAATTCACAAATATAAAATATTATTTAATTGAAATAAAATTATTTTAAAATATGTGATGGAATCTTAAAACTATAATAAATTGAATAATTCATTATATATAAAAAATTATTTATAATCATAAATAAATATATGATCATAAATTTATAATCATATTTATAATCATTTTATATCTATAATCATATTTATTATCATAAATAAATATAAAAAAATAAATTTATTATAAAGTTATAATAAATTGAATTCAATAAAATAATTGATAACTATAAATAAATTGAAATCAGAGACAAGAACACAACGTAAGACTATTACACAATGTAATATTTTAGTGCATTATTCAAAAAATAATACTCATATAATATTTACTTTTACATCTTTAATATTAACTAAATATTCCAAAAAAATCCTTATAATATAAATATTCAAAACTAAATATTCAAAAAAATCCTTATAATATATATTAACTTCTCGCATCTTAAAACATTGGATTCGCTTTACAATATATCTATAACAATTCTAAAACAGGCTGCACATAAATTGTATCAAAAACCTAAATTTTTTGAGCTTGAAAAACATAATATATTACATATACGTGACTCAAATATAATATTTCTCTTCTTTAAAACCTTAATATATACCGCGAAAGCAGACATACCTATAAATCAGAGCCCAATGCTTATCTTATAAATATGTAAGGGACAAAAAAGTAAGTGACATGCACATCTTTCATTTCTCCGTTTACTTTTAAGTCGTCATCAATCTTCTCAACAAAGCATTATCCCTCTACTTAAAGTATCAAATTCCACCAAATCAATATACCGTTATCTCATACATATAGAGTTTGTGGAAAGATTCAACAAACTCAATCGATCACAGCCTAAATGCTGCATGTTGCACAACCATTCAAATTACAGTTCTCATTCCAGAAGCGGCTATTTCTCCGCAACGTACGTAACAGCCGTATAACAACGCCGAGGCACCAAACACCCGTTAATTTCCACAACAGGAAACATTGGTCCAGGGCGCCGTGGAGAAACATACCGTCTCGTAAACTACATTTCAAATTATCCATCCATCTAGCCTTATCCCACAAGGGGAATGGGTACTGGAACATAATAGGATATTTAGTAATGCGTGACATACCTGTAATCACTTATAACGGCGCCGCATGACAACGAGAGCACGAATAGTCAATTAATCTGCCACATTTTATATCAATGTTGCTTTTCTGAGACTAATGATTGCAAGATGAGCTTGTCAAAATGTTTTCCATCATTTAGGGTAATTTTTCAGTTAATGATAGCTTCGTCGTTGAATTTAATCATAAGCACCAATAATTGCATTGTGATATTTGATGTATAGAGCTTTAAGGGGATTCGAATTCATGCTCTCTCAATTCCTTTTGTCATTCCATTGTATTTTGGCAGCAATTAATATTACTTCAGTGATCTATTTACTCTAAAATGAGAATGGAGTAAATTTAGATTGCATTATCATATTAAAAATGTTTTTTCGTCATTGGATTTAATCATAAGCATCAATAATTGCATTGTGATATTTGATGCATATAGCTCTAAGGTGATTACAATTCAGGGTTACTCGGCTCCTTTTGTCATTCCTTTGTATTTTGGCAGCAATTAATGAAACTTCAATGCTCTATTTACTCAAAAATGAAAATAGAGTTTGGAGTAAATTTAGATTGTTTTATCATATTAAGTTTTTATCGTCATTGGATTTAATCATAAGCATCAATAATTGCATTGTGATATGGGGTGTATAGAGCTTTAAGGTGATTAGAATTCATGGCCTCTCAATTCCTTTTTTCATTCCTTTGTATTTTGGAAACAGTTAATATTACTTACTCTAAAATGAGAATCGAATAAATTTAGATTGCATTATCATATTAACATGTTTTTTTTCGTTAATGGATTTAATCATAAGCATCAATAGTTGCATTGCGATATTTGATGTATATAGCTTTAAGATGATTAAAATTTCTGTTTTCTCAATTCCTTTTGTCATTCCTTTGTATTTTGACATTATTCCAGTGATCTATTTACTCTAAAATGAGAATAGAGTAAATTTATATTGCATGTTCATATTACAAATGTTTTTTCTTCATTGTATTTAATCATAAGCATTAATAATTACCGTGTGATATTTGATGTATATAGCTTTAAGGTGATTACAATTAATGCTCGCTCAATTCCTTTTGTCATTCCATTGTATTTTGGTAGCAATTAATATTACTTCATTGACCTATTTACTTTAAAATTAGAATATAGTAAATTTAGTTTGCATTATCATATTAAAATTTTATTTCGTCATTGAATTTAATCTTAAGAACCAATAATTCCATTGTGATATTTGATGTATAGAGCTTTAAGGTGATTAGAATTCATTCTCTCTGAATTCCTTTTGTCATTACATTGTATTTTGGCAGCAATTAATATTACTTTAGTGATCTATTTACTCTAAAATGTGAAGAGAGTAAATTTAGATTGCATTATCATATTAAAAATGTTTTTTTCGTCATTGGATTTAATCTTAAGAGCCAATAATTGCCTTGTGAAATTTGATGTATAGAGCTTTAAGGTGATTCGAATTCATCTCTCTCAATTCCTTTGTATTTTGGCAGCAATTAACATTACATCAGTTATCTATTTACTCTAAAATGAGAAAAGAGTAAATTTATATTAATATTACTTTATATTCCTTTTCCCAATATTATTACTTAAGATTCCTTTATCATATTAAAAAGGTTTTTAGGTTATTGGATTTAATCATAAGCTTTAAAAGTTTTCTTGCAATATTTGATGTATATAGCTTTAAGTTGATAAGAATTCATGGCCAATCGATCCCTTTTGTCATTACTTTGTATTTTGGCAGCAATTAATGATACTTCAATGCTTCCTTTACTCTAAACTTTGAATAGAGCTTAGAGTAAACTTAGATAACCTTTTTCATTTTAAAAATACCTTTTCTTCGACGAATTTACCAATAATTTTGGCAGCAATTAATGCTACTTCAGTGATCTATTTACTCTAAAATGAAAATAGAGCTTAGAGTAAATTTAGATTGCTTTATCATATGAAAAAGGTTTTTCGTCATTGGATTTAATCATAAGCACCAATAATTGTGTTGCGATATCTGATGTATACAGCTTAAAGTGATTAGAATTCATGCTTTCACCATTCTTTTCATTTTGGCAGTAATTACTGAGACTTCAGTCATCTATTTACTTTAAATAGAGAATAGAATAGAGCCTATATTCAATTTAGATGCCCTTTTCATATTTAGTTCAGTGATCTATGGCTTTCGTCTTTGAATTTAAACATAAGCATCAAATATTTTCTTGTGAGGGATATTTAATCTATTTAGATTTAAGGTAATTAGAATTCATGTTCTCTCAATTTATTTTATCCCTCCTTTGTACTATGGTAGCAATTAATTATACTTCAGCGATCTATTTACTTTAAAATGAGAATAGAATTTTGAGTAAAAATAGATTATTTTTTCATCATGAAATGTAATATAAAAAAATAAGTCAATTCCTATTTATACAACCAAAGAAAATTTTTATTTTAGTTATTTTTTCTTAAACAATTAAGATGAACTTAAATAATTTATAAAAAAATTATTGATATTCTCAAAAATTGAAACCACATTTTTCAATTTCAAGTGAAAAATACGGACATCTTTGCATTTCACCGATTGAGCTATCCATTGAACTTCGGTTGAGCTACTGCCTGTTAATTTCAACTTTCATTTAAAACTGCTAAAACTTTTTAAAGTATTAAAATTAATTTAATTTAATTAATAAAATAATATTTGAAAAAAAAACTGTATTAACATCAAATGTCATCAACAAATTTCAA
>JAOUZG010040945.1:1621936-1643688 GCA_026289955.1 Argiope argentata | reverse complement strand
CACACACACACACACACACACACACACACACACACACACACACACACTGTCTTTTATTCCAGCAATGTATTACGTTGTTGCTTTGTATTACAGACCCATTTTGCTGTTTCATCAAGTATTTAACCCAGGTAGCACAGCCTGTTGCACAATGTTGTATACTATTGCGAGATTAAACAGTATTCCACAATATAAAACAATTATTAAACAATATTTCACAAAATTAAACTATATTAAACAATATTCTACAATATTAAACAATATTCCACAAAATTAAACTATATTAAACAATATTCTACAATATTAACAATATTCCACAAAATTAAACTATATTAAACAATATTCTACATTAAACAATATTCTACAATATTAAACAATATTTTATAATATTAAACAATATTCCACAATATAAAACAATTATTAAACAATATTCCACACAATAAAACTGTATTAAACAATATTCTACAATATGAATTATTATTAAACAAATATTCCACAATATAAAACAATATTGGGAATATTGATACAGTATCATACAATATTTGTGTGCTACTAGGGAATGAAGATCCTTTATTTAGGAATGCTTTAGAGGAAGAATTGTGTTTAATATATTGTGAACTTTACAAGATGAATAAATGAATGAAATTATGGTATTGCAAACTTATGGCATCCTAAAACTAATCTTCATTAAAAAAATTACTATACGATAGGTTTGTAAAACAAATGAAATAACACGATTTTAATCAATTTCTGCCAATTTTGGTTCGATAACAGATTTGAAAATATATCTAGGAGATTAAAAATGCAATTTCCCCAATAACCCAGACGAACCTACTTGTTAACAAAGGCGGTTAATATTAAAACTGGATTCTTGGTTAAAAGATTGTTAGACTACATCGGCTACCATCCATTCCTCCCAATAAAATACATAAAACCCAACACAAACCAGGACACTTGATTCTTTGAGGAAGGCAATTGATATCCTCTCCAACCTACGCTTCAAAAACTTCTCCATTCCATATATAAAAGAGAAAAACTCTGAAAAGAACTGATCACCGTTGAGCCGCCACATAAATGTAGCCAGTAAAGTAACTCCGCCCGAAAGTAAGTGGAGAAAAAAGGACGAGCGAATGCCAAAATCTCTTGAATAATTTCCCCTTAACTCGTCCCTTCCTCTTTCGGGTATTTGTGGCACAGATAACAAGGAGCAGGACATCTAACGTACTATTCTAGTCCATCCGTTAGTCCAAAGGAAAAAAAAAAGTTTAAGGAGGAAAAAAAGAAGAGGAAGATAGAACGTCTCAAGAGATTCCCCCCCTCTGCTCTTCTTTCTGCATTTTTTTAGATTCTGTACAGAATGAGATAGGTGCGGTCTCGTATTGAAAAAAGGAGGAGGACGGTACAGTGTATCGAAAGAAATAAATAGTTCGAGAATAATGGGACGTTTTTAAGAATAAGAAATGCTGCTAGTGACCCTTATAGAATGAGTAGAAAAGTTTGAGTCAGAAACAGATATCTCCTGCTATGCTGGAATTTGAAGCTACGGATACATGGATATGATCAGTTTTGTTTTTTACTGATATAAGTTTTCAATATTTTTATTCCATTTCATTGTAAATGTTTATATGTTCAGAAAACTATTCAAGTGTTTACTGAATCTATTCAAATTTTCATTCCATTTAGATTCAACAATACGGATGCAATAAGGAGAAATCTTTAAATAGCATGTTGTTGTATCTAATGGCACTTGCTATAGACAAGCTAGCTGATGCATAAGTGAACTTAAGGCGACCAGGAAATCTTCCAAATGTTTTTTTTTTCACCTTAGCAATTTGAAATTTTACAGGGATTAAGAGTGACACTATAGGAGATGACACACGGAATTGTAAAGTATTATGTTAATTTATTTATAAGTTTCTGGGGGGTAATATAATATTGGCGGTAAATAACGTTAATGAAAAATGTTCCATGTACTCCAAATTTGTTCTAAAACACTTCAATTTTTATTGTTACTTTCCCTAACCCTTTTGAAATAAAAGTTGGGATTAATTTTTAAGTTTGAGTACGAAATATAAAAATTAACAAATATAATAACTTAAAATCACATATTTTTTTAAAAAAAAGTTTAAATAATTTTGAGTTATTACATTGAGAAGGAAATATCAAAATTAATCAAACATCAAGAATAATCCAAAATTTTGTTTCAAAGGGGTTAGAGAAGGTAATAATAAAAATTGGAATGTTTCGAACAAATCTGGAGCGCCTGGCACATTTTTCATTAACATTATTTATCCCTAATATTATATTACCCTCCCACCGAACTCATAAATAAACAAACATAATACTTTACCATTTCAATTTGCTTTGCAATTTTCAAATTGCTAAGGTGAAAATTGCAAAAAAATCATATGAAAGTCCCTGGTCGCCTTAAGTCGAAATGAGTCTCCTGTTTTGAAATAACGCCAATTAGGACAAATAATGCGACTTAGCTACTCACTAAGCAACTTTCTGGAGGACACATTCATTACTGAAGGACACATTCACATATCTCACAGATAGAACACAGAAGAAGAACAACCATGCCATAGCCGGGACACGAAACAGTAATCCCAGATAACGGAAAAGACTCACTTAATATATGCCAGGATACCAACTTAAATATTATACTTTGACTCTATATTATTTTGTACTTCATATTATAAATAAAGGACGTGAATATAGAAAATAGTTGTAGATTTGCTACGTTTTGATAGTTAATATTATCAAAACTGCTGAGATCTAACTAGCAGATTAAGCTTATTTCCTTCCTTTTTTCATTTGATTTGAATAAAATCTGAAAGATATAGGAGGTAACCAATATTTTACCATAACAACTACATGGCTTTTATAAGACATCAAGCTGAAAAATTATTTTTCGATTAAAACATTTGGAAATGGTTTTTTAAAACATACTTACCACAAGAGACATTTTCTTTACTTGAATCATCACAAAATTTATATTTAACTGCCTCTCGATCATTTCTAATGACATAGGAATTAAAAATGAATCATGTTGTAATTGCTTAGAGATTTCTCTTCAAAATCGATCCCTAATGACAGCTTTAAATAATTCCGTAATAATGGACATACCAATTTTGTTGTGAAAAATGTAAAAATATTTTTTTTGAATTTTTGCCAATACAATGTATATATATAAATAGTAATAATAGTATAATAGTAAATAATACAATGTATATATATAAATGTATAATATAAAAAGTTGTTATCGTTATATGCCAAAAATTAAATTGTATTCCATTTTTCTTTGCAATTACTGTATGATGTATAGAAAATTCATATGATGTTTCCAAAACTTAAAATGTATTTCATTTATTATTATTCATTGAGAAGAATTTACAGATTCAATCATATTGTCTTTAAAGGCCACATTTTTGTAGGATTAAAGTATGACACATAGTTACAATTATACATAAATTGCAAAAATTGAAGTTATTGAAATAACTCTCTTGTATTATTGAGAAAATACAAGCCAGCAGTTTTGTAAAAGATGTAGTTTAATATTTAATTTAAAATAAGATACACTTAATTTAGACACACTTTGTATATCCCCATTTTGTATCTACATTTTTTGTGTATCTACTATAATTTGTATATATAATATAATTATATAATAATACTATAATTTGTATATATACTATAATTTTGTATATCTACATTTTTAATGCGTTGGCATATTCAGTTTATATGCCCTTAAAAGAACAAATCAACAAACGATTTAGCCCTTAAGGAAATTGATTCACAATTTGTCAGAAATTTAAGAATTTAGAACATAAATCATATATAAAATTCCATTGTTCTAACTTAAAATGATTCTGAGTTATCGCGTTCACAGATTGTTTGAAAAACGAACAAGCTCAATTTAAAAAAAAATGAATCTATAGTTGCAAATTTAAAGTTATCATGTGAAAACATTATTATTTTTAGGTATTTGTTCGTAATAATTATTCCAAAATATTAATCATTTTAAAACGGTTTTAAACAATCACATGACAGTCAAATTACGCTTGCAATAATAATAATAATAATAATAATAACTTTTTTTTCAATCTCAAATTTGGTTGAGCTACAAAACTTTTTAAAACTTATTTTTCTTTTCAAAAGTTTTATTTAAGCCGATTTGAAATGGCCACTTGACTATTGTTTTGCACAACGTTAATTAAAACTAAAGCAATGATCTACCAATCCCTGTCTTTAATTTTTTTGAGCTTCAAAACTTTTTTCTGCACGCGTATTTGAGGCTTCAAAAGTCCCAAACTCACGTGAACATGCTCTAACGTGATAAAATATGTTTTTTTAGTCTCGGAACTAAAAATACTATCTTTAAATTTTTCGAGCTTTAAAAATTTTTTCTGCTGATGAATGTTTTAAAAAAATAGGATCATTACTTTTATAGTATATAAACATCTCTTGATACCTCCCATCACTATTCCTTGTTGATTCCCGTCTTCTACTTTACACTCGTGGCGGCTTTAATTTCCAACCTCTATTTCCTGCCCGCGTATTTGAAGTTTCAAGAATTCCAAACTCACTCGCTCACGCTCTCATGTGATAACAAATATTTTTTAGACTCAGAACTTTAAAAAAAGCACGTGACTGGAATCATAGGTTAAAAAAGGTAGCAATTTATCAAAATTATATTATTTATTTTTTTATGATTACAATACTTTTTTTAAGTATATTTGATTTTATGAAAAATCAAAAATAACTAAATAGAATACTTGATTGCTTTTTAAAAAATGAGCATATGATCTATAATTGTATCCTTTAATGAAAATTAACTAAACGTTTAAACTCATAATCCTGCGTCTGTTGATGAGAATGAATCCCCCGACCTGCTTCAGTTCCCCCCCCCCCAAGCCCAACCCAGTGGAAACTTTCAGTGCCGTAAGCCGAGAGGACATCCACGGAGGAGCGCTTGATTTTATTGGGCATTAGGCGATCCACATTCATCAATTTGACACTGCTTGCCGAACTGGAGCGCCTCGGGTCTTTATTGGATGTCAAGTCCCAAGGATTGCAGTGTCAATAGAAAAGCGGGGCCTGAGTAATGGCCTGCGTCCTCTAAAATCCATGTTAGCATGCGAACATCCAATTCGTTTCGGGACGGGATTCCACAATAAATGCGTCATATCGGTTACTTAGTTGTTTTCGGATATCCCGCCCAACATCATCCGGTGCTGTAAATAATTGTAGCAGAGATCACGGGGCTATTCAAAAAGGGGGAAGGATGGAAATGGATGCCCGTTCTTGTTATCTTTTCCATTTCCTGTCCCATCGAAATTGCCTTATTTCGGATTGAATGCAAAATAAAATAAGGATAAAATCCGAGATAGCGTGTCCTTTGAAAGCATAAGGAGAATTTTTATAGATTTGTTTTCATTATTTTGTATCAACTAAGAGAAATACCGTTTAGAGAAAGTGAAAGAATAGTAACATGTGGGCTTTATTTCATTGTAGACAAAAAATGCAAATTTCAAAAGTCCGAGCTTATTCTTAATGCGGTCGCAGTTCTCTGTCTCTGAGTCTTAAAATTACAAATTACAATACGGTTGATGCAAATTTATCTTTAATTACCTGAAAGTAAATTAAAAAATAAATTACTTTAAAGTTTTAATACTTTGATCTGCTAATGCAAAATATTTTCTAAATAAATTCATCAAAATTTTTTTGCATGTCATTGATAAAATAATTTAATAAAAATTATATGCGAATAGATACTTCCTAAAACATTTTTAAAGAAAAAAATACTTCAAAGTCCATGCAATTTCCACCAGTTTTGTCATCTAAGTTATTAAAAATATTAATATTTTTTTCTGTTTCATACATGTGATCCACTTCTCTTGATTTCTTCAAAAAATGGCGTTGTTATAAACAGTTAAATATACATATATATTATTGATTTCAGTATATATACTATAGATTTATACATATATATATATATATTATAGATTTCAGTAATACATGTAATATATGATCCAATTCAATATAAAATTTTAAATAATTGCTTTTATATATTTGATACATGTATTTTCTTTGATTTATTAGACATAGTTTTGGGGATAGTGATATATCGATACACAGCTAAAACAATCGGAGGGACAAGGATGGAAAGTTTTATTTTGTGAAGCATTAGAATACAAAGCAGGAGAATTAAAATCTATTATGATATTGCATTGCATTAAAAGTAGAAAAAAATTGCAAAACAAAATAATACCTAACTTCAGGCTGATAGCAGTTGTATTTATTAGGATCTTTTTTTCTCTCTCCCTCTATCGAAACTTTTGTTATTATAATAAACTTTCTTTTCATTTATAGAATAAATCAAAAACTTTTTGACACGAATTATTTTAATTCTTCTTTGAAATGCACTGAAAAGGATAAAAGAGATAGAAAGCCAAGAAAGAAATGTTTATTGATTTTCAAAAATTAATGTATTTTGTGTGACCCTTACAAAAATCCTTGAGAAATTATTTCCTTTATATTATTCAAGATAAAATTTTCATAATTGCGTGATTAATTTTTCTGTTGTTTTATTTCAATTATTTTAAAGAATTTAAGCAGTAAAGAAATTCCTTACAAATGTCATTAAGTCTGAATTGATTTTTCTCATTTTTTTTAACTTCTATATAACATCAACAAAATAATTAAACTGCTAAATTTATTTTTTAATGATTTGAGATTTGAGCTGCAAGTAAGAATTTTTAATTTAAAGGTTTAATTTTTATTTTTATTCCAAGGGAAAATTAGACCTCCACATATTAAATAGCCTTTTATTTGTTGTTAGAGAAATTGGTTAATTCAGAAAAAATTATTCTTAATTAATAGTATTGCCAAATATTGCAATAACTAATGGTAACTATTGCCGAATTTTTATTGTGAGATCTAATAATCATTTGAATTGCTTTTTTTCTCCATTAAGTAAAGATTTTTGCCATTTGCCTCAGAAAATAAGAATACTCCTTCAACTCTTTAGAATTATTTTGATAATTGTCTCTTTAGAATCATGCCAAAAGCAAAGTGAAGATTAGACTTGAAAGCTTCAAATATTCCTTTATCTGTTAGAGGAATTGGTCGATATAGAATAAATATTTTTAATTTTTATTATATTGATTTTTCGCATATTCGAAGATCATTTTGAATAAAGAGAAAGTATAACAATTATTACTAAAGTCTTGGTTTAAAGATTTGATTAGCAATATAAAAATAAAATTCTTTCAGACAATTCCTCTAAAATCAGAATTATGTTTTGTTCTATTGTTCTTATGAAAATATTAGTCCTATTTTCAATTAATAACTAATTTGAACATTAGTAGCATTTATATTTTATTTCCAATTAGGATGGAAGAATGCATTATGTAGTCGGGGACGAAACAAAGCCATAATCATATCTTGCAATGATATTTAAAGAAGGACAAAATATTGTTTTTTATGATAGAATTCCTTCTTTTAAATTATAGCTCAACATTTTATCATTGAAGAGTTCTTCTTTAAGCAGATACAATAGTTTAAAATTTCCTAATTATTAATAGAAACCACGAGATGACTAATTCTCGTTGCACTTTGATTTTTTTTTCATTTTTTTACCACGCAATGCCAGGTTGTAATCTAGAATTGGAATTTTGGAAATTATTCAAGTGAGAACCGAAATCGTTATTTGTTTACCTTAACAATAAAATCATATATTTTTCAAAACTTTTTTTTTACAGTTCACAATGTTTATTGTCTAATTCACAAGACTACATACACTAATCCTATAATACATTATCATTCTTTTTTGAGTGTTGCCACTTTCACATTTTTTTATCTATTCCATATCTGTTATGCCGAACATTTAGGAGTTCTAAGTGGCAACTTCACTACAACTTTCCAAAGACAGTCTGGAAAGACTACACGGCAAATCCCACCACAGAACTTCAAATAGATCTGCATTCAAAGAGCACATATTTGAAACTGTTGAATGGATATTTATCTTTCTTTTCTCCACTATGTTATAAAAAACAAGCGTTCCAATTCAGTTATTGGTTTATAGGTGCCCTCTCCCTTTTGCTTTAGTATAGAATATTACAAATGTTTGGTTAAAGATTTGATACGAATCTATTTTCTTATTAAATTTATCAAGGATGTAGAAAATATTTTAATGATTACCTGGGAAACCTCCAAGAATAATATATTTGTAAAACACTCAGATGGCATTTGAAATCATAGAGAGTCTGTAATATTATATCAGATGGATAACTTATCTATAATGCTTCATGATACTTTAAAGCTTTGCAGTCTAACTATATAGAATGTTAGTCTCCTAAGGCGACTAGCTGACTCGCTGAAATATTGATTGCATTTGATTTCAGATAACTCATTTGGATGCAATTTCATTCCACGATTCAGCCAAATTCTCCAACATTAAAGATGTATTATTTTAATGCACTTATTTAAATTATGTATATTGTGAATAAATAAAAAGAGTGTAGCCTAAAGGAAACAGTCCCATAAAATAAAAGGACTATTAAAAGTGTAAATATTCGGTGGATCTAAATTTCGAAAAATGAAAACCTTTTTTATTTTTCGAAATTAGATTAGAATGAACTAAAATATATTTCATATCATATGTAATATAATACGTATTTATAATAACTCATTATTACATTTTTAAGAAGTGAAAAGCTAAATCTTTTTGATGCCAGCTTCGGTTTGGTTGTCGATAAAATATATCCGATTTGTTATGAAAAACTTAAAGAAATAAGGTGAAATGAAATAATATAATAGAATTAAACTCGGATATATATTTTTTTCTAAATTTTCTATTGCATAAAACATTAATTTGTATTTTTAGAATATTACATGATTGAATGTTACCACAAAAATCTCTGTTGATTAAATATAAATAATATATTTTATGAACACAAAAAATTACACGAAATCTCTAAGATGTTGTTCGTTATTTAAATACCTGATGATGCTTTAAATATATTTTAACAGTAAAATATTTTGAGCTTATGCAATATTAATACTTTTAACAAAGCTTTACAAGTTATCAATATATCATTAACTTGACTTTCTAGTTATTTGTTTAAGTAGTATATTAAAACACGATAAAAAATTAATATTAATATTTTTCGTTTAGAAAAAAAACTGTTAGATATTTATTAGAATGATAATAAATTATTTTGTATTTTCTATAAAGTCATCATTATATAGATATATTCTAACTCACATTAGAAGTATAATAAATATCACAATATTCTCTGCGCAAAAGAACTAAAACAATTTAGTTCATTTATTAAGACTAAAATTATAAAGCAATTTCAACATAATTACCTCAGAATTTTTAATACTTATTTACACATAGTACCAAAAATGATAAGAGAAAAACAAAAATTTCAAGAATTATTTTGTTTAAATTATTTCAATTTATTAATGTGCTCTAATTTTTGTTCAAAAAATTTTATACATTGAAATAATTGCATTGCGATAATTCGAGAAATAATATTTTTTTCCTCATAAAAAAACAGCAATATCTAGTTTCCACAGTCTTTTTGAAACAATTATTCCAAATGTGCATGAAACTTGTAAAAACAAATTTATTTAAATAATTACTTCACAAAACTTATTATAAATTATACCTTTTTCACTAAAATATACGCTTAGTTCAGCTCAATATAGATCAAATTAACTTAGAACGGCAAAAAATGGAAAAAAAAATCAAATAAATTCTAGTTACTAAAAATCTACATGGAAAATTAACTAGCTACGATTTAGATTTGAAAAAATGATTTTAAACAGATACGGTATAGAAATTTCAAGTGGATTCCTAGAATTTATTTACATAAGCTTATCTTGAATAAAAAAATGTTTGACAAACAGATTTCTTATTAAATTACTGTATGAAAAATGATTCCATACATTAAAGCATCTGCGAAGAACCGTTTATGATTGATTTGACTGAAAATGTTTAACTTGATTTGCATCGGTATTGAAAAGCTATCAGTCTTTTCTATGACTAATCGCGAAATAACTATTTGAAAATCTCCATAATTTCAATTTCTGTATTTCTTAATATTTAAGGTGCCTTATATGTAAGTAAATAATTTGCAAGAGAAAAAAAAACTTGTAAAATCATAGATCTTTCTTATCTATCGCAAATGTCTGCTGTCAAGCTATATCGCTGAAACAAAATGATAAAAAGTCTAAGGTAAGAGTATAAAATACTTCAAATGTAATATCGTTATTAACAACTCTATATGTTGGAAAAAATTATTGACATCAAATGGCGGATTTCGTGTTATTGTTAGAGGCAATCGCTTTTTTTCATTCGAGATAGTGCAAAACATTAATTTCTATTTTATATATGCACCGGGGTATAAAGCTTACAAATAATTTATAAAAACGAGCATTACAAACTATTCACTCAATATTACAAACTCACTATTTATTCAGCATTTACTCAGTATTACAAGCTCACTATTTATTCCGCATTTACTCAGTATTCCAAACTCAATATTTATTCAGCATTTACTCAGTATTAAAAACTAACTATTTATTCCGCATTTACTTAGTATTACAAACTCACTATTTATTCAGTAATTACTCAGTATTAAAAACTAACTATTTATAACTATTAACTAACCGCATTTACTTAGTATAACAAACTCACTATTTATTCAGTATTTACCTGCATTAAAAATTCACTATTTACTCAGTACTACAATATCACTATTTATTCAGTATTTACCTGCATTAAAAACTCACTATTTACTCAGTACTACAATCTCACTATTTATTCAGTGTTTACCCGTATTATAATCTCATTATTTATTCAGTGTTTACCCGTATTACAAACTCACTATTTATTCAGTGTTTACCCGCATTACAAACTCACTATTTATTCAGTGATTACCCATATTACAAACTTACTATTTATTTAGTATTTACTCAGTATTACACATGTACTATTTATTCAGTATTTACTCAGTATTACAAACACAGTATTTACTCAGCATTACAAACTCACAATTTATTCCGTATTATAAACTGACGATTTACTCAGAATTACAAACTATTTACAAAAGGGAGTTAAAGAGAAAGTAGCTTCAAATAATCTAATATGTAAATAATTTTCAATTAATAATTCTTCCAGTTTTGAGGTACGATTTGTTTATCACTGATGAAATGAAGCCATTTTTATCTACTCTGATTATTGAAACCACGGTAAGATAAATTCAGAAAAATTTGGAAAAATTTTATGATATAATACCTTGCATAACTTTAAATTTCTTTAAATGTTTAGATATATATATCATACACACACTCCAAACTATTATAATTCACACATTAATGAATTTTTGCGTAAGCTATTTTTTACGGTTTTGTTCAAAAATTGATTTCGACGTTAAACGAAAACTTAGTAGGCAACACAAAAATTTCATCTATATGTAATTTGTATTACGACAATATTATTTTCCTTTTTATTGCTGGATTCCATTTCCCATTCGTTTCATAATCTGCTAATAAATTTACGTTTCGTTTAGATCGTTACTTTTAAATTTATGGGGAAAGAAAATTATATTATGGTCTTCGTATATAGTAACAAATTATTTTGAATTTGATTCAAGTAAGGAATAGTTATAAATACTTTACCCAAGAATATTCAACATTACTTTAGTATTGGTAATCTATATGATGAAGAAATACGAATTAAATAGAAATAATTGTAGACAATAACAATTTTGTGGCATGCAAAATATTTAACTCCATGAATTTAAATGTTCTATAATTTAAAAATTAATTAATTTTGGATTTTAAAATGCTCCTTAATGCACTTACTATCTGAAATGTTCAAACACAACAAAAAAATTATTTTTAAGTGCAATATATATAACAAAATGTATTATAAAATTTTTTAAGTCAACTTAAAATTTGTGTGGTATAAAATATAACAAAATCTTAAATTTTTCATAAAATTCAGAAAAAGTATTCCATGCATTCAAAGATTAAAATATATTTATTTTTATCACAAATTAAAAACAATATTTATTCTGTAGAAAAACTTTCATCCTTTTTCACATACGAACAGTATTTTTCAAGTTTTAATGCAAAAGTTTTTAATCATATTTATCACGAGATAATTGTTTTAAGAAAATAATTGCATTTCTTCAGAATTCAGTGGATTAATTTAAATTAGATTCAGGATATTTTGTATTACGGAAGGAAAAAAGAGCTCTTTGAAAAGAATGGTTTTCAGAGAAACGAACCATAATTTAAGTCTTAATATTTTTTAAAAAAAATCGAGGGGTTTTTTGCTCGTTTTATCCACTTTTTTTACCTTTCTAATGCATATTTCAGCAGAAAGATTTGATTAATTTTCGTTTTCTTAGATCTTAATCCGACGAAACATAAATAATAAATTCATTCTTAATACATGGCTCTGTTTGTGAATTTATTTTCAAAGCGTTAATGTTTTTATCCTTATATAACACTTGGGGCTTAAATATGTTGTTGAAAATTCAAGCTTGCACTTTTTTAAAAAAATATGATATTAAATCCAATTTTTTTTTTATTTCCTGCTCAAAATTTGAAAAGATTTATTTAAAATTCATGCTACTAAATACCAAGAGAGAAAAGCTTTATGTTTTTGAATTAGTTTAATGAATAAATTTATAACGAGTATAAATTAATTTAAATCTTGCAAGCGCAATTCTTTAATCTCTGGAAATCCAATTTCATTTTAAAACTAGTAATTTTAACATAGTAAGAATTTATTCCTCTAAATTTAAATATGCAAGAAATAACTCATTAACAAAGATTAAATCAATAAATCTTCTTCTGTTTAAAACTTTTACTTTTACTTTCTTTCCTTTAAAAAAATTTCACTACATGTTTTATCAAATTAAGAAATTCAGTTTATTTCTTTTGGTATAAATTCTTTAAATTAATATGAGTTTTGTGTATCTTACTATTGAAAAGATGAATACTATTTTTTTAGCTTTCATACCCACATTTAGTTAATTTTAAAAAATAAAATCATAATTTTGTAATAAATTTCGATTATTTTTTTCTCAGTTATTATACGCTCTAAAATTTTAAAACTGCATGCATTTTTTTTAAATTTTTTTACCACGTTTTTTAACAAAATAGAGAATTACTCTTTTTTTCTGTCTTTACTTTGATGAATTTTTTAAAATTACATTTCTATAATAATAAAATTAGGTAGCAAATAATTGTATGTTGGATATACAAAATTATTTATTTAATAAATAATTATTTTTTTAATAAATAAAAATTTATTATTTTAATTACTTTTTTACTCTCTGTATTGCAAATTATAAATTCATTTTTAATAAAAGGAATGCAAATAGATGCATTTTTAAACATTTGATACAAACAGAGGCTTTGTGTTACTTACGATAGTAGAATTACCAATTTCTCTAAATATTTATAATTCACATTTACCTAATTGATTAGAATTATTTCAACTGAGCAAGCTAATTCAATAATTTTAAGTTAATATGAAAAAATGTGGGACAATAAATATTCCATGACTATCATTCAGTCATTCACATATAATAAACTATTTGTTTCAGATAGTTCTGGAATATTGGATATATACAAATTTTAATATCGCATTTTTAAAATTATTTCTGATATAAAATAATTAATTACCTTTTAAATTTAAAATGATTTATGAAATGCTAAAAATTTGTGTTCCTTGTATATTTTGATCTAAATTATATTAAGTCGAAAATTCATTTGGGTTAAATATAACAAAGATTCAAATAATAAATATAAGCTCAAATGGAATAAATGTAATCAAAATATAATATATATATATATTGAATAAATAAACAGGCAAATAGTATAAATATAAAAATGTCCGCTTCTTATTTTGTATTCGATAATAATTTTAATTATTATTTATAATATTTTGAAATAATAAATAATGTTTTTTCATGAATCATGAAAAAAAATGTGTTGCTTGCTCTAAAATGTTAGGAATAGAATTATAGAAATAAATGATTAGTTAATATTTAGAAGAAGAATCTATAAAAATAAAAAAAAAATAACTACTTGTATTTTGCAACGAATGTAAAAAAAATAATTAAATAACCAGCTTCAAATCTTTATTTTGAAACGTTGTTTAGTATTTTCATACAGTTGAAAATAAAACTAATTTTTAAAGTCGTATTTGTCTACTTTTATTTTTACTTCAATTTCTACATTCAAGGATAACACGTATATAAAAAGTGCATTTAATTTTACATCTAAGTTCCTGAATGCCAAGAGAGTGTGTTTAGAGAACTGGATGGAATTTCCGAAAATTGAACTTTAAATACTCAAAATAATTATTAAATTTGATTATTAAGGGAGCAAAATTTGTTTTTTTGAGCAACCTTATTTGTGAGTCTTAAAGATGTCTAATAATTATATTCAAGCAATAATTGATATTTTGAATATTATTTAATTAGATATTACAATTTTGAAGTCTTCTAATTAGAAGTTTCAAACAAATTACATAAACATAAATACAAGGAAAGAAACAATTGGAGATTTAGAAAGATCTTACAGCTAACACACACATACACGCACGCACACATAAACATACACACACATTCATAAACATGCACGCATACACATACATTTACACGCACGCATACACACACACACACGCACTCATAAACACTCAGGCAAACACGCACGCACACACTCACGCACATGCATACTCATCCACACGCATACACACCAATACATATAGATATATAAGAATACAAATATTATTCTCAATACAAACATATTTATTTTTCATATTTACCAAACGCAACAAATTCCTCCCAAATACGAATTCCATTTTAAATATTCAGCATTGGAATACTTATCACATTCTAAAATAAATCACAGCAATTCAATTTTTTTACTTCTATTCTAATATATAAAGAGGGTAAAAAAAAGGAATGCAATTTTTACCGGAATAGGTATTCCGGGCAGAGATGCAGGAGAGCATAAGACAATAAGAATAATAGAAGATTGGAGAATTCTGGAGTTTCGGGTTTCATATTTCATGCAGCACTAAGATTTATGGATTGATGTGTCAGCATGAGCGGAACTAGAATAATGGCTCTCATATTTCAAAAGGAGGTAGAAAATCTATACGAATCTACCAAAATATGACTAGTAAGTTCCAGCTGACGAAGGGGACTCCAGTTTCTATATTGACATTGATCAGGTCTCTCAGAAACAGTCTTTATTATGAAAAACATGAAATATGTTTCCCGTTTTCATTCTCATCTCGGCGACGATAAAGGCAGGCCAACAAGGCAGTAAGTAAAGGAATGAATAATGTTGTGTTTAATGCATACGGAAAAAAGCAATGGAGAATTTTTTTTTTTATGTAATGGAATATTGTATTTATTTTGCTTCCAGGAAACTAAACGCATGCATTGTTTTATGTCGGACAAACAGATCACAAATGAATCAGTTAGATTTATAGATTAAATAATTGATTTTGAACTTAAGCCTAAAAGACGTGCTTTATTATTATTTTTTAAAAGAAATATATGCATGTCTTTAAAAGCTGAATATAATTTTGGAAATTTAATAAAAGAAAGAAAACTTTTAAATTGCTTTTCTTGAAATTAAATGACTAAAATTACTACATTAAGAAGTAAAGAATATCCCAATGACGGAAATCATATTATAAAAATACTGCAATAAAAATAAAAGTTTATAAATATATTTTACTATGGAAAACTAATGCTTTCTATAGTATTTTTAATGGTAGAATTCTTTATAAAAATCATTTTGGTATTTTTCCATATTTCAAAATTAAATCTAATTCTAGTGCTACTTTGTCCATCTCTCTTAAATAAAAACTTTTATCAAGGGGAATTTTAAAAATAATTATAAAGACTCTTTGTTACCTTTTGGTACAATCGTGTGAGACTTATAAGTGGAATTTAAAAAATTATAGCCAAATGGCTTCACGATTCCCTTCAGGGTTAAAGGGTTTTACTAATTATATAAAAATGTTTTTTTAAACAAATTGAGAACTGTTTAAACTTTTCCTGTTTTATCGTATAATAATTTATCTCATATTTTTACAAAATTTCTTAGGTTCTTACGTATTATACCGTCCAATTTCATCGCCAAATTTGAAGTCATTGCCAATGAGTAGCTAAAACGCCAATTATGACAATCCGGCAATAATGTAACCCATTGATCTTCATCGCCAAATTTAAATCCGTCGCCAATGAGTTACTAAAACATTGGCGATTATTGGCGAAGACGGTATAATACGTAACTACAATTTCTTAACTCATTTTGTACATTGAATTTCAGTTCAATTTGTACATATTCCTGTTTCTTGTTGCTTTAACTTAAGAAATGAAACACACAAGAATTGTTGCATGGAAAAAAGAATTGTTGTTATCCTGGTGGCAGCTTCGGAAGAACTTTGCTTCTTCCATAATAAAATCGCAATTTAAAGTTGAATGAAACTACTGTTACTAATCATGATAGATGTGAAAGACAGGACAAGGTAGGTCGATACGGCTGAAGGAATGAATAATGTTTCAGATAATGCATCCGAAAAAGTTGAGAATGTTTTTTAGTTTAATGGAGTAATGCATTTGCTTTGCTCGTAAGTAATAAAAAGACTACTGTTTTATCAAGAATAAAGTAATCAATATTGGATCATTTAATGTTATCTATTGACATATTAGATTGAAAATAAAGTGATTTTTTTGTAATGGAAAAGTGTTATATATTAATTTGAGAAATATCACAAGTCTTACTTTATTCGAGTTGTATTATTCCCAATGTTTTTACATTTGTTCATAATTAAATTTGAAAATTCAATTCCTTTTCAGTTTGTTTCTTTTTTTCTTTTTAATTCCACATTAAAAGATGAAATGAATTAGAATTTTTCAAAAAAAAAAAACGAAATATAACTTCTGACGGCAGTATAAAAATTTCCTTATGATAATTATTTTTAAAAAAATGAATGAAATTGGAGATATAAAATCATGGTGAAAGTGAAAACAAAAGAAATATTTTTAGTGAGTTTTAAAAAAAGAAATGTGAAAGAGTATATTTTTGAAAAATAAAGTATTTATGTCACAAACTGAATTTATTTATTAGTCAACAGATGTCACTTTTTTTTCAAAACTAGCAAAATTATTTTTAAATTTCATGATGGAAATTTTGAAAAAAAATCTAAGCTGTCACAACTTTTGTTTAGAAGCAACTCTTTAAAATGAGAAAATATATAAGCATTGAATGGTTGAAAATATGTAGAAATTAAACAAAACTTCTTTCTAAATTTTGTAAATTTGAGATTCATCAAAGCTATTCAATTTAAATATCAGATAGTTGAGATTTGTTCTTTTTTGACTGAAAATTGTTTAGTGGAAACTTGATAATGTTGCTTGTGGAAGTAAACTTGTGTTTCAATATAACTTAAAATTTTATTATTGTTAGATGGAATGGGAATGGGGAATTTATTACTATCATAGCTATTTTCAGTAATAAAATTTTGATTTAATATAGATATATCTTCTGATACCTTTGGAATAAATAAGAATATGGAATTTAATTTATCATATCTGTTAAGATTTGAATGCCACAGCTTCATAATACAAATAAAATAGAAAATTCCAATGTCTATCAATGTATAGCTGTTTTTCAAAAAAAATAGGGATATCACTTAAAATAACAGCTTAAAATTTTGAAAAAAAGAAAGAAAGTACGATAAAATTCAGTATGCAAATAAAATTTAAGATAAAAAGAAACAATAAACACTTTCTTTTGTAGAGTTTTTTCTAATACGTTATTTAAATTTTTAAAAAAACCATTAATGCCTTTTTAAAAAACAAAAATTTTTAAGTCTATAGACCTTAAAACATTTAGTTACAAATTCAGGTCATCTTTCGACAAATATTACTTTGAAAAATATACAAAATAAATAAATCATTACCAGTGAACTGACAAAATGATCGAAATATATTCAATAAATATAATTCAAAACTTTATTCCTGTCACATATTTAAACACCTAAACTCACTTAAATTTGAATTATACTGTCCAGTTTCCTCTAATCCATCAATCATTCCTCTCTATTCCGGCAAGACTTCTCTGGAAAAGTATCCAGTTTCTTCGCGATGTGTCATATATCCATTTGATTCGTAAAATCCAATTTAGCTGGGGAAGAAAGTATCCTTTGAAAGTGACGTAATGTCGCTTGATAAAATTCTTTCCTTGGACTTGGAACGGAAGCAGGCTTTCTTGGAGTAACGGATGGGGCAGTGCTAGGGCGGAATATCAACTGAATTCAGTTAGAATTTTCTTCTTCTTTTTGTTGAGCTCAGGGGATTTCACGTGTAATATCTATAGGTAGGTATATATAAAGTTGATGGTAAAGTGCGTTTGGAAAAACTTTGTAAATAAATGCTTATATTTATTGTTCCCATCAACTCTTGCGCTCTTATGTTCATGTGCATTTCAGTGCAGTAAGTTTGTAAACATACAGGGTGATACAAAAATTCTATATTAAAGTAAGAGCTTGGTCAAGGACATATAAAAGATTATCTTCTGATATAAACATAAAGCCTGGCTCTAAAGACTATTTTATTATTAATTGATAAAAATTCCCGGGTTCGAGTCCCGGTTCGGGCATGGTTGTTCTTTTGTGTGCTATCTGTGAGATGTGTGAATGTGCCCCCCTGTAAAAAGGGGCTGTGCAAGCGTATGTGTGTGTGTTTCATCTTCATATGAGCTAGAAGTCAGACTTCTGCCTTCGGGTACTCAAGAGTTTATGTCCTCAGAAGCTACTGCACCCCTCTTTCCGCGGTAAAAAGCGGACACGACATCATCATCATCATCATCAAGTGATACATAATCAATTAAAAAAGTAAACAACAACAAAAAAAAAGTAAACAACAAAAGTAAAGTAACAATTGATGAAAAGTAACAATCATAGGTTTAATAAACAATGAATTTTTATTGGTCTTTGAACTTATTATTTCATTCATCAAGTATGATTTGTAATCGTTAATCCGTCAATTGTGTTATTAGTGTATTTTTTGTTGTCACTTTGTGGTCACTTTTTTTTGTTGTCACTATAGTCAGTTGTTGTATCAAATTTTATTTTTATTAAATATATGTTGTGCATTTTCAATGAAGAATATATTTTTCTTTTATAATTCATATAATATATACTTTTATACATGAATTCTATTATTCGCAAATAGAGATTTTCTAAAGCAAACAACCTTTGACTTTTGCGACCCTATAGTCTACAAATAAAAAGGACTTTTTTTTGGTACTCTAGTCTTCCCGAAAAATGTACTTACATTTTGATATCATTTAATAACAGGAAGTAAATGAGAAAATAATTAGAAACTCAACATTCCCTTTCTTCCTTTTCACCTGAAATTTTATTCTTCGAAACAAAATAAAAGCATATATATATTTATTTTGCAATAGACTTTCATACTTTTTTGATAGCTTTAATAGAAATGGAATAAACAACAATTGGTTGGTTAAGGAGGAATCTATTGTTGCTATATTATAAGTCTTTGAATCCAGTCTGTTACAGAATAGTTAAAAGATATTATGTAATTCAAATGAAAGAATTTTAGAAAAATTGATCTGCAATAAAGTATAAAAAATATAGATATAATTTACTTTAGATTCTGTTAAAATCATAGATCAACAATTATTCTAAAAAATACTTTTTGTTAAATTAATTAGTATTTAAATGTTACGTTTTACTCTCAAATAATTTTTATAGACTGCTGTATTTATATGTTATTCGTGAAAAATTTTTTTATGGATATATTGTATATTAAATACTGAAATATATTGTTTAATATAGTATTGGTATTAGCTATTTTTTTTAAAATTTTACTAGGATGAAATATGTTTATTTAAAAGAATTTGTAATATAATAATAAAAATACAAATCTTCTGCTCTTGCGATTTAGTTTAAATACTATTCTTTATATCTCTGAAACATTTTTCAACGCAAATTCGACATTTTATTTTGTTCTGCCAAATCTGGAAAAATTAATTAAAATTAGGATGCTTATATTTAGAAAAAAATAACTTCTATTAAATTTAAAATGTTATTCATTTTAAGCCTAATTAGTTTTTAAAAATCGTAGTTTTCGAAATTTTTTAAAATACGATTAAATATATATTATCTCAATTTACTTAGCGATAATTTCAAAGTTTTCTCTCTGATAGAAATATAACTCCTGTTAATTCTCAACAATATTTCTTTTATTAATTTGTAAATAATAAAAATAAAACATTTAATCAAAATTATAAGAAAACAAAAATTTGAAAAATATTTTCTTTCTTTACATTTCTTCAAAATGATGAAATCGCATATTTAATAAATCAAAAGTTTATTTTTTAAATTTTGAAAATGTAAAATGATTGTAAGTTGATTATTTTCTATCTTTATTATATTTTTATTAAAATGATAAAGACATTTTTCCTTTATTTTGAAATTTCATTATTTAAAAATAATATATTATCATCTTAATTTTTTATGGAACTTTAGTTTATTAAAAATGCAAAGATACCATCTTCTAAAATAAATAGAAATTAATCAATATTATTTCCTAACTAAACCAAATGGGAAATAAATTTGTATTTTCAAAAATGGAAAATTATTGAATTTATTGAATTATTGAATTATTGAATTAGGAAAACTATTGAATTATTGAATTTATATTCAATAATTATTTAATAATTATTGAAAATTATTGAATTATGAGAAGTGTAAAACAGGTTTTTTATAGTTATTCTTTATGTATAAGCTCTTAATAGAAAACAGCTCTCTTATGATTTCATAATATCGCATTGCTTATTGAAAAACATTTAGCAATTAATTGCAAACATTTTTTATTAGATTCCATTATTTCATGATTTTTTAATTGTCATACATTAATTATGGAAAATAATTTTTGGTGCATAATATGCCAATTAAATTTCATAAATCCTAAATGATACACATTTTAAATAAGTACAATTTAGAAAAAACTTAATTATTTCTGAAATTTTTAATTTTATTTAAGAATAAATTTTATAAATGCTCTATCAATAAAGACTAAAACTACATTAAATAAATAACATTTTTAACTACATTTCAGACTAAAAGTTATATTTTTAATACTTGTCTTAAACATTTATTAACAAAGAAATGTTTATTCGAAAGTGTTTAATGTCATATGATAGATGAAATATACCTCCTCCCTCGTGAATTAGAGCAGAAACTTATGTCATTATCACAGATGTTTTCCTTATATTACACCTCATTGAAAAAAGGAAAAAGTAAATATGAATAGTTATGCAAAAAAATAAATTATTACTTTGAAAAGTAATACAATTTCAAATAAAAGGGAACATAAAATTCTAAACATAAAATTAAAAATAATTATTTTTAAAAATAATTTATATTAGAAAGCAAAATAACAAATAATTGTATATATAATAACCTTTATTAAATTATTTTCTATTTAAAAATTCGTTTTTATGATTCTAATAATTTTTAACCAAGAACTTTTAATTCGTTATTAACTTGTTAAATGATGGAACCAATTTTTCTCAAACTCTTTTTTAATATTAACCAATAAAAAAATAATTAAAATAACTTGCCTATATATATATATATATATATATATATATATATATATATATAT
>JAOUZG010040945.1:1595559-1616936 GCA_026289955.1 Argiope argentata | reverse complement strand
TCGTATTTGAACGAATTAACTTTATTATTTTTTGAACGTCTTTTTATGTAATATATCAATTATGTATGACATATAAACATGATATTATAAGCATTTTTTATGTATGAATGTATTTCGTAAATAATTCCAATTTTAATACAAGCAGGGCATAGATTGGTAAAAGAAATGCGCTCATAGACACAACAATACACAGACACAGAATACAATACTCAGAAAAATACAAAGAAGTATATTTGCACAATAATTTTTCATGTAGCAATTGTGTTGTGTAAACAAATATAACAATTTTGAAACGAGATTAATGGGAATAGAATTTCCGATATTTAATTTATTTGGATGGAGTTTCGTGTACACAGCTTTTTGATAAACACTGAGTAGTTTACATCAACATTGCTTTAATGTTTACTTTTCTTTTTGTCGCAATATTCAATAATTGATTTTTTTTATAATTAATACTTTCGGAGACACTGAAGTTTATAGTAAAATTATAAAATTATAGACCAACTTTTTATTCATATACATATAACTACTAATATATATATATTTAAAGTCAATAGTCCTTCAAAGTATGAAACATAAATAATTTTTAAAGGGATGAAATACTTATAAAAGACACCAAAATAGATGCATATTTTGATTAGAAGATTTTAAAAAAATATCTTGGGTTTAAAGTCAAATACCTTTCTAAGTATAATCTTACCTCTGTCAATTAACCAATGAATTTTATTTTTATTAACAATCAATTATTATTTGAAGTTTCGTGACATATTAGTTTCTAGTCCAGAAAGAGGCAAATTCATTTTAAAGAAATTATCTTCTTTTCTTCTTATAAAGTTGATTATTTGTAATTACGCTTTCAATATTTTTTTGGCATTCTTCCATTTGTAAAATTGTCCAGGTTATTTCTTCTATCTATACTTTATAAAAGAACTCACTTGAATTTGCAACAAATATCTTTAACCGTGCCTATATTTTTCAATTCCTCGCTGCCTTGAGCTCCCCTCACCAACCGTACGCGTTTCACGTATACTCAAAATTCCTATGATGTTTTTTGCTGATATTTGCATACACATCCAAATTTCTAATGAATTGTGTTTTGATTGTACTGGTCGCAATAATCCCTTTTCTGCAATTTCACAGCTACATGATTAATATTTAGTTTGGTGCTGAGGCTTTGTGCACTTGTGTAATTGTTTGTTGATGAATACAAATGCTAAGTATTTTTGCTTTGACCAAAGTCTGTTTAAATTCACAACACAGAATTATTTTTTGTTTTACTGCTACTTATGGCACTTACCATTGACAAGCTCCGCTGATACATTAGCAAATTTTAAGCCGAAGATATGTGTTTCTTGTTTCAAGTAACGCCAACTAGGGCAAAGGGTACGACTTTAGCTACACACTTATCACATTCACTTGCACAACCTCTTTTTACAGGGGGAGCTGAGTCACACATCTCGCTGCTGGCACACAGAAGAATAACCATGCCCAAACCGGGATTCGAATGAGTTACTCCCAGAACAGGAGGAAGACACTCTACCTTTGTGCCAGAAAGCCGGCCGAAATTTTCTAATAGGATTTTATTTCAATAAAGACCCCAAACAAAAGATATCAGATAAAAAAAGATAAATAATAAAGTAGAAAGTAAACTTTTGAAGAGAGAGATAATTTACCGATATTTTCCCTCCGGAAGAAATTTCGGTTGGCACTGTAATCAGAGATTTATTTTTGAAGATAAAAAGGAATATAATAATTGTTATATCAATTTTTGATCTATTAACATTATTTAATATTGTTCTTAGTAATTTGAGACCAAAAAGGAAGATATTTATATTCTAAAATACTAAATTTCAATATAGCTTCGTGATGTTTTCTTATTCATAATTTATTCTAAAAAATGGGTGCTTTAATTCTGAATATTATTATAGAAATAATTTCATTTTAAAATATTGCTACATAACAAAACATAAAAAAAATAATTCTATTTTTCTTATTGGTCAAAATATGTTGAGCTTCGAAGGACAGGGTTTTTAGTTGTTAAATTATAAATTATTGCTTACATTATATTCGCATGATATTTAAAAAAAAAATATTATTTATATTGAGAAAAGTTCTGCAAAATGAAAATACTTAAATATATATACATTTATATTTTGTGTTTAAACTATATAAAGAATAAATTAACATATTACTAAGTGCATAAAAAGTTAAAACTAGGCAAATTATTTTAAATAAAGGGTTAAAAGAATGAATATAAAAAAGAATAAACGAATGAAAATAAAAAAAAAGGATAATGATAAAAATAAAGGAACATAAATTGAAATGAAAAAATTATGATTATTGAAAAAATATCATCGAAACCATATGGAAGCAGAAGCACAATTGCAAAGTATCATTTATTATTTCAATAAAAAAATGAAAAATCATAGAAGGAATATCGTAGAATAATTGTACAGAAATAAAATGTCAAAAAAAGGAAATCCTTCTTCTGCTATCAAGGATGCTATTTACCTAGTTTAATATTTACATACTTTTTTGTATTTTACAGATATTTCTGTGGGAAATAGGATAGAAGAGAATTCAATTCAATTGAATTTCAATGCAGCAGAATTTTAGCTTCAACTAACAGAATGGCTTTTAAGTACCAGCAAAATTCAGACGGGTGAACCTTTGACTTCTGCTAAAATTTATGTTACAGTGCGCTTGACCTGTTGCTCCCGCCAGCAATTTGTATTCCATGCTCTTCATATATGAATATGAACAAACCTTACTGGACAACAGAGCATTCCAGACAGAGAGACTGGGGAACCAAGAGCAATTTCTATTTTCAAGTCAGCACTGTGGCACGTCATACATATAGCCATTTATTTCAATCTACTTTGCTGAACATTTAATTTAATACATTGTTTGAGTTCAAACTACTGATCCTCGTAAGCATACATCATAAAATGTTTGGAGATTCGTAACCATACATTATAAGATGTTATTTTAGTAATTATTAATAAGGGACCTGGGGAATCTCATTTCGAATGTAATTTAGTTAATTCATGCTGTCATGATGTGCATCATGTCATGGTACCCATAGTATTTTCATTTATAATTTTCCCTGCGATTATTTAAGAAGAAAGATTCTGGTAAAATAACACGTCATAAAAGATAATTTCAGTAATTAGTAATAGAGGAATCAGGAATATAATTTAGGTAATGTTATATTAGTTAGGTATTCATGCTGCTATCGTGTTAATCATCCTAGTATTTTCAGTAATAGTTTACCCTCCGCTTATTTAAGAAGAAAAATATTGGCACAATAACATGTCATAAATGAATATTTTAATAATTAGTAAGAATTAGGTATCTGATTTCATATATATTTTAGTTAATTCATGCGTCATGGTGTGAATCATGTCATGGTATCCATAGTATTTTCTTTTATAATTTTCCCCTATTATTTTAGAAGAAAGATTCTGGTAAAATAGCACGTTATAAAAGACTATTTTAGAAATCAGTAATAGAGGAATAAGGGTACCTGATTTCGAATATAATTTAGTTAATGCATGATGCCATGGTGTCCATCATGTCATGGTATCCATATGTTTTCATTTTTAATTTTTCTCTGTTTTTATTTAAGAAGAAAAATACTAGTAAAATTATTCATCATCAAAGACTATTTAAGTAATTAATAATTGAGGAATTATGTGCCTGATTTCAAATACAATTTAATCAATTCTTGGTTCCATGGTATACGTCATGTTTTGGTATCTATAGCATTTTCATTTATAATTTTATCGGCTCTTATTTAAGAAGAAAAATACTGATAAAATAACACGACATAAAAGAATTTTTTAGTAATAGAGTAATTAGGTATCTGATTTCGAATATAATTTAGTTAAATCATGGTGTTATGGTGTCAATCATATCATGGTATCGATTTATACTTTTCCTTGTGTATATTTAAGAAGAAAAATGAAAGGAATGTTTTAGTACAAAGTGCAAAGAGGCTCTTACCATTACTTAACATGAAGAATTGTCATATAACAATAAAATTATTCCATAATTTTGTTTTTTTGAAGTAATTGGTAAAATAATATATTTTCGAAAATAAATTTAAGAAAATTTATGTCACTAATTGAGTTTTAAATATCAATAGTTTCAATTTCTATAATATGTTTGTGAATATAAATTTTATTCTATATGGCAAATATGATAATTAAGGCAAATATTTGTAAATAGATGACATCTTATTGTTAATAGTTTTGTGAATTATAATAAAATTTTTCTATAATATTAATTTGATTGCTGATTTAATTAGAAATAATTTTGGAAGTTTATTTACTTAAAAAGTTTATGAGTTCAATTGAGTTTTAAATATAAATAGTTCCATTTTCTTTAAAAAGTTTGTGATGATAAATTTTATTCTATATGGCAAATATTTGTAAATAGAAGAAATCTTGTTATTAATAGTTTTGTGAATTATAATAAAATTATTCTATAATATTAATTCGATTGCTGGTTTAATTAGAAATAATTTAATGCAAAATCTAACCTAAGTTATTGCTCGCTACTTAATCTATAATAAATGATATTTAAATATTAAATCTAATAGCTTGGATTAACAAATTGAGCTATTTAACTAATTAATACACTTTTGTCGCTTATAAAGTAAAAGCTATATTCATATTAATAATTTAACAATCGTTTCAAATGAATAAGCTTCTAGAATTTCTTCATGTTTCTCAATGTTTGCATGTAACCTTTCGCTTTTCATACGTAAGCATATTTAGAATTCAAATCAAGAATTTTCAGGTATTATAATGAATGGCTTGCTGATAAAGAAGCTGAATTTGCTAAATGATAACAAACTGCAGTATAAAGCGCATCCTGACCTAATAATGCTGAAATAAATATTACTCTTTCCTGGAATATGATTTCGCGCTATATGTCCATAAATAATAAGAAAAATGCCCTTATTTAATATTTAAATGAGAGTATCCATCTGTAAGCATGCGGGTTTAAAAGAGATTAATTACTATATGAACTCCCAGGAAATTTTCAGCGTGGTCTTTTCCACATCATTAAAATTCCTAATTAAGCCTGCAGAGCGAAACTTCAGTTTGTAAACTAGATCAGCAATTTCATCACCTGATCTTTTTCGAACTTCGGTAGGTGCTAATTAACTGCAAATGCAGGTTAGGTTCATCTTTCATTAGTGTTTAAACCACATACAAATGTAGGGAATAAGATTAGTGGGAATTTGTGATTGCTCCCAGCAGCTTAACTCTGAAAGTCAGGGAGACAAATGGAGTCAGGAAGCAGCAATGGATTTTAATCCTGATAATCTTCCACGTGACCTTCGCCTACTTAAGAGTATTTTCACCAGGCCACTTTAATTAAGAAGTGGACTAAGGTACAAAAAATAGAAGAGGGGAATAAAAATAAATAAATTGAGTGATTTTATTGCATTAAGCATTTAAGAAGTAATGTGGAATTCTTTTTTTTTCAATCCGTTTTCATAAAATGGCTAAATTCAAAATAATATTGATTGGTTCAGTTAAAAAGTTATCATGCAGATGTACATCAATTGCTTAAAGAGATTGATTATTATCATGTCAGAATATGGTGTTATTTTGGGAATTAGAATCAACAAAAATCCGCAAGCGAAAAAAAAAAAGAATTTCTGCACAAGCAATTCAAAAAAATCAGATTTTAATAGCTCGTTGCCATCGCCTTTATAAAAACTCTGATTAAAAAAATAAGTTAATGACCACAGAAAATAAAACTTAGAAAAATGACATTTTAAACATGTGATTATATGAAATGAAATAAATAGGAAATGCGATATTTTTTTAACAATAAATGCGATATAAATTTTTTGGATCGTTTGCAGTATTAAAGGGACTCATCCAATGAAACAATTAAAATGAATAAAAACATAATTTAACTTGCACAAGCATGTGGACCTTGGCCGTTCGAGAAGTTATGTTCTGACATGATACATTGATATATGCATAGCATATTTCATTTTAATCTTTATTTTAATTGAAAGATTCAACAAACGGAGCTATTGTAAACTTCATGCTCAACCCATAATATCATTAGAATTCTAATTTTAAACTATCTTTTTTAAATATCATTTTATTTTCAAAATTATTGCATTAATTTCTGTATTTTTAAATCATTCTCCAGTGGGATACTTTTTTTCATTTTAAACTCCCCATGAAATTTAAAATAAAAATCATACCATTTGATGGCCTTATTTTAAAGAAACTTTCAGAATTTCAAATTGAGTTTCATTTTTTCATTTTATTCTATTTGCATCAGAATTTCAATATTGCGTTACAAAAAACATAAATAAATATTAATATAGTAAAATAGAAATTAGCTACATTTAGTTCAGTGAGGTTGCAAATTAAAATATCGTTGGTAATAAGTAACAGATATCGAAATATTATTAATCTCTACTATTTGAAGATCTATGGATGTAGCAAAAATGTTCTCGAAACTACCGCCAATAGATTTTAAGAAAGAACATAAATGTAAGGAAAGGATATAAGAGATAGTCTGCGCTAGACAGAAAGATAAATAGATACGGACGATATTCTTCTAGACTCTTTATTTCACTTTCTAATATATATTAAGGTTTGCTAATAAAACTAAAATATAATGAAATTGATTTGATTTTTATTTTAGATTTTTTTCTGCAGATTAACAAATCTAAGAATACCAAATGTAATTTCAGAATCGAATTTTCAGAAATATTACCATGCCAAATATATAAATAGACAAAAAAGAGAATGAATTGATAAAAAATAATCCAATATTAAATATCTAAGATATTTCTAGTAAATAGATATAATTTCAAAAAAAAAATCTCAAGATTTTATTACACACTAACATGCGATAGTCAATAAAAACCAATTTATATCAGGATTTGTTTAATTCATTACATCATAAATCAATTGATAAAAATAATAAGAATTGAAAATAAAAATATCATTTAGTGACAGGAATAGTAAAATCTATTGGAACAACAGAATAAATCAATGTATTCTATAAGAACATTGTATCCAATGGGTCAATCAATCATAATAATAATACTATTGATGGGGAGAAAGAGAATATAACAAATAAAAATACAAGATTCAGACAAGAAGTGGATCAATAAAATCATAGGAAAAAATCAAGTATGTAATCCAAAGCAGCATAACAATCAATTATGGATAGTATCGAGCGGAATATAGAATCTATCCTTTCCGACAATCTCAATGATTTACAAATTTCCTTATAACATATCATTTAATTTAAACATTTTTTAAACATATAACTTGATAACATGAAACTTTTCCAAATAATAGTTTATCAATACATTTTTTATCTTAAAGTGAGTTTTGAATTTTGGTGAATTAAAGCACATGATCAGTCTAATATTTTGTCAGTCATATTTGAATTGGGGATTTTTCATGCGGATAATACTTTATCAAACGACTCCAAACTGCGACCGCTACTTAGACTAACAATTTTGAACTGTTTATTTTTGAAAGGAAAGATTATTCATAATTCAGTCAACAAGTGTCATGTTTTCCCCCTCAAGATGAAGATAAATATCTTTGGTATCTTGGTAAGAAAAAAAGACTAATATATTTTTTTCTTTCCTTTTTATTAATTTTTTTTTCTTTTTATAGAGTAAGATAAGGAAGGGTTCTTTCATCGACTAATATATATTTAAGTTTATTGCCTCTAAAAAGGATTATATAAGAGCTTTCCAGTTTGTTCCAGGAAGTGGCATGTGTGAAAAATGATTTATTTAGTCCTTACAGTGGATTTGAGAAGAAGCATTTTAACATTAATTTATATATTTTTTTACTTATTCCTTTATAAATCCTTGAAGAATCTTACAAAGGTGGATTTTGTCTAAGAAGGAAAGCTTTTCTGGAATAATATAGCTTCATTACTAAGAGAGAAAAAAAATTGTTTTTAATTCCAAAGGATCCTGCCTCAGTGAGTTATGAAATGTTTTTCGAATGAAAATTTCAGAAATAAATTGCATGCTAAAAATGATGTTGATAATTTATTTTGACATCATTAGTTCCAAAAAAAAGATTTTTTTTATTAAATTATCTGATTTAATATTCACACCTCCGGTATATATTTCCCATGGGGGACAGGGCGTGTATTGCAAAATATTAGGTGAAAATAATATATTAAAAAACACATGACATATAAGTAAACAAATCATCACTAGCTTTGAGGTGAAATAATGGTAAGGTCACACAAATTCGGGTACTTACGTATTATACCGTCCAATTTTATCATCAAAATTGAAATCGTCGCCAATGAGTTGCTAAACCGCCAATTATGGCAATCCGGCACTGGTGTAATGCGTTGAACTTTATCACCTAATTTAAATCAGTCGCCAATGAGTCACTAAACCATTGACGATTTTTGGCGAAGACGGTATAATACGTAAGTACCTAGCTTCGTTCCACATCAATAGCAATATCATAGCTGATATTTTATATATGCTATATATTTATAGAATATAGGGTTTCCTGTTTACTTTCCAGACGGACTCTGTTTATTCACAGGAGTGAAATACTTACATAGATCGCATCTTAATGATAGGTCATTATTCTGCGGAGATAATAAATCTATAGGGATATGATGATATTTTGAATCTGACCTTAACGCATATTTATATACGTATACGGTGTATATTTCCTGCAGTTTGCTTCCTGAATGGGGCACTTTACATAATGAAACGAGAAGGTGCCGGATAAGAAAGAGGATTATGCCTTATCTGGATTCATAGCATTGATCATCTGGTTATGTAAATCACATACAAATGATGGGTCATCATGTTATGGGATGGAGATTGTATTCCCTCTTATTTTGCCTCCTGGAAAAGGAACCTTAAATAAAGGAATGGGAAATAACAGGATAAGAAATATAATTCTTATCTATCTGAATTTACAAAAATTATTATGTAGTTATCTCCCTCAAAGTAAAGGTCATCCTGTTATGAGATACAGAATATATGGTGGAGTATACTCCATGTCTCCTGTATAGATAAAATTAAATAACGGAGTGAGAAATTTCAATAAAGTAAGACAATTATCACGCCTCTAGATCTACAACAATGATCATCTGGTTATGAAGATCACAACGAAATGATGGGTCATCCTATTATTTAAAAAATATTGTATGGGTCTATAATGGCAATTTTTTAATTGACCTATATTTAAGGATGCGCGGTCATCCATATATTTGAGAGCAGTGCACACTATGGGGAGCTGCATTTATAACATATTCAAGGGATTACTCTACACATTGGCCTTACGACACTTAAAGATGGATGAAATTCTCTAATATTTAATTATTCCGCTTATCTTCATGTCTCTAAAGAAGATTAAAATGAAATCTACCATACATATTTCAATGCATCCTGTCAGAACATAAATTTTTGAACGGTCAAGCAACATGTGCTATACAAGTTAAATTATATTTTTATTCATTTAAATTGTTTTACTGAATGAGTCACTTTAGCATTGCAAACGATCATAAAACAACTTTTTTTCTCATTTATTCATTAAAAAAATATCACTTTTCCTATTTATTTCATTTCATATAATCACGTGTTCAAAATGACATTTTTATAGTTTTTTGTTTTGTTTTTTGCTGTAATCATTAACTTATTATTTTATAATCGGAGCTTTTGCAAATTGGAGGGTAGCACATTATTAAAAGCTGATCTTTTGAGATGCTCGTGCAGGTAATAAAATTTCAACTTTTTGCCTACGGATTAAAATTCTTATTTTTCACCTACGGATTTTTGTTGACACCACAAGCCTCATTTCCCGAAATAACATCCTGTTCTGACATGATAAATAATGTCATGACACTATATTCTAATTTGTTATCTAAAATAAATTTCTTGATTGGTATGACTGTGTTTAATTTTTTTTAAATCATTAACTAAACTGTAATTACTTCTTATTTGGGAGATCATTTATGTTCATAAAATGTCTTGTAATCAAACTCTCTCTATATATAATTATCAAATATATATTCTAATTATGTTACACATGAGTCAATTTAGAATTTAAATTTAAAAAAAAAATTAAAATCATCATGAGAGAATTATTTGGTCACAGTGTGTTGTCCACTCACTCTGAATTTTATTATACCTTCAAAGCACCAGAGGTCCCGTTGCTGCATCAACACTTAATACCGCCGGAGTAATCAACAACTGGACCTAATGCATTGCTTTTAGAAATGGTTGTATGAGTTGTTGAATTACTTAGTTAAGAAGTTTTAGATAATGCACTTTTAAAACAAATATAGTGAAGCTGAAATTTTCCACAAAAATATGCCCATATGCAAAAGATAGTTTGAAGTGAAAAGATATATTCGCTAAAGAAATTTATCAGTAAATGCACCTTTGTGCTTTTAATTTTTATACAAAATATATATCAAATATGAAACACATGTCTCTATTTTTGGCTGTTGCAATGTACTTTGAAATATTTTTAGTATATTTAGAGTATTTTTATTTTATTTGATGTAATAATATAGTGTATTTTTAGTCGACACTTTTATAGTATATTTTTTATCCGACATTTTTACAGTGTATTTTTTATTTGACATTTTTAATAGTGTATTTTATTATTCGACAGTAAAGCTTTTAATTCTGTTCAAAAAAAATCAAGAATTGAGAGAGAGAAAAGAAAGAAAACTCTATTTTTTATTCATTTTCTTTCAATCGCAAAATAGTCGTTTTTTTCAATACCTCGTTCTTATATTTCTAGGGTATCCTGGTATTGTACAAGTTCAAATATATCCTTATTTGACAATAAGGATATATTTGAAGTTGACCATTCAAACAAAAACTACTTACAATTAAAAAGTACCTACAAAGTACGTTTGCGTAATTAAAAAAAAATCTCCAATTTATTTATTTGGATTAACTTGATTTAATAGAATGAAGGGTCAAAATAATTTTCTTATTATATTTTGCAATTAAAGGAGGCCTTAAAAAAGAATACAATTTAGAATGAATTCTATGCATACGCACAATGAAATATTGTGACCATATAAATATTGCTATCTGTGCATAAAACAACCAATCATTGTAATATATTAACAGCTATTCTTCAATTAAAGAAGTTGCATATTAGATATCTCAATTAATAAATATTTTTCACATTTGATAGTGTAAATAACAGCACTTCTAAAATGTATTTAGTGATTTTCGGCAGCAAAGAGTTTTCAACTTGCTCTTATAAATTTCTTTTCATAGTTTTGCTTAAGATGAACGATAAAAATTCAGTTGAATAAAAACCACCCCTCTAAGAGACAATAATCTGTTCTTTTTAGATAAAACTTCCCAGTGGAATATAAGACAGATAGTCACAGACTGCAATAGCCCTAGAGACCAAGGTCATGAATTATTCTGTAACGAATAGAAACATTCATTAATTCATGAAGAAACAACAGAGGATGTGTTCTTAGTGGTATTAGTATCTTTCATTGCTTAAATATCCTCAGAGAAAACATGTTATGATGTATCTAGGGCACAACGTAATGCAGTATACTAAGTACTAAAAACATTTAAGAAAAAAATTATTATTCTAATAGAATTTTTTTTAATAAACAGTGGGAAGATAATTAAAATATCCACATTATTTTTACAGCTATGCAATAAGCTTCGTATTACAAAATAACATTTTGTAAAGTTTGCTGGTTTTTCAAATCCTGTTTATAAAAAAAAGTTTTTGGAGTAAATGTGTCACATTTAAAAACCGGTTTTTAAATTAATAAAACCGGGCTATCCGGAATGTCTGGATATTCATCTTCTTAAAAAAAACTGAATTATATTGTTTGGAGAGATTTGTCTAGCAGCTGAAAGCTAGAGGCAACATAATTAACTGGTGAATTTATATTTGAATTTATGTTAAATGAATAAAAAATTCAAGCATCGAAATAAGTTTAAAATTATTATATGTTTCAGAAGAATTAATTCAAAACGGAAGACAAGTAGAATTAGTAACTCTTTTGCTACATTTGAAAAATCCTCAAAACATCTCTAGCTCGACATAAAATTATACTGAACTCTATTTAGCTTCAAAAACGAAAATTATTAAGTTGTCTGGAAAGATATTGACTAGAATATTTTCAAATTCTTATGCGGAAACTGATTATGATGAAGCGAAAATCGAAGAAACTACTTATTAGAGTGATGCGTTTTTAAAGGAATTAAGAGAAGCTTTGGAAAAATCTGTTCATAAGTTTCTTGAAGACCATAATGAAACCTTATCAATCCTTATAAGACACTGAAAGCTGAATTTTCATTATATGATGCAACGAATGAAGGAACAATAAACTCATATTTGTTCTTTGATGCCATGAAAATTTTAAACCTAAATCAGAAGCTAATAAACGAGTATTTTCAATGTCAGACAATATTTTATCCAACATAAGAGCAACACATAGCCACTGTTCAGTGGATATTTTATGTTTTTTTTAAACTTTTTTTAAGAAGAAATTAAAATTAGCAAAAATTGTATAAGTATTATTTGAAATTTTTGTTTGAGTTTTTGATATTTTTATAAGTGCTATTCATATGCAATCCGTATTCTTTTATAATTTGGCATTTCGGTTTTTTTTGTTATTTTACATAAATTAAATAAAAAACATGTCCTTATGCTATTTATTTTGACAAAAATTGATAAATTGGTTTTTTGGAAATATTTAATTTAAAAATTGTTTTCTTAGTGGTACATTAACTGTAAGTAATGGTATACTAACTGTAATTGAATTATTTTTAAACTCCTGCTGTATTCATAAAATATTATAAAAAATATTCTAGTGTTTATTTTGATTCAATTTATTCTTTGTTCTTGTTATAACACTGAAAAACAGCAAATTTGTTAGACTAAGGAGTTGATGCAATAATTTTATTTAATTTTTTTTATTCCGGAATCTGAAATTTGTAAAATGTTAATTCGCTTTCAAAAGTATATTCATCAGTAAATTTATTATTCTACTTCATTAATTGCATTTCAAACAATGAAAAGCATTGAAATATATTATGCAAAGTTTGAACAATATGAATGAATTACTAAATATGATCCCTTTTTTTTGTGATTTGACCTTGAAAACAATTCCACATGGCCAGCTGGGAGGAGAAGGTAAATTTAGAACATTACATATAAGTTATTATCGACAACATAGATTGCTACAGTATCTAAAAAGTCAAAATTAAGGTTTGAAAATATCTTTCCAGCGTACAACTTCTAACATATTACAATTATTGAAACACTATAAGTACAAAAACCTTAAAGAGGACCTAAGTTGGCCACAGTTAAAAGAAAATGTATCCCTTTTCACCCACTTTGAAACAGGATGGACCATTATAAACTCTTAAGAAATTTTTACATTTATCACAGCATAATCTAATCCAATAAAAATCCAAATCAAATTACTCTAGTTATCCTGTTTAAGGCAAAACTTATATGCATATATTTTCTGAAAGGACAGTGATTTGTGATGGTAGGGGGAAAAAATGAAGAACTGATGAAATTTTCCACGTCTTCCCCATTGAGTCAGACTTCCTATACGGAATTATCTAAAATCTTTACAGCTATCTAAACTATCTAACCACTTACTATCTAACTATCTAACACTTACAATCTTTTGAGATTATAAGTGCACACACAACTATAAAAAAATCTTTTATAATTGAATAGAAACAGAATTCTAAAAAGCACAAGATAGCGTTTAAAAAAAATCCTTTTTTCTTACTAAAAAAGAAATGAAAATAATTGTATTTATTATTTCCCAAAAATAAAGGCTACAAATAACATGTGTTTCGCTCATGTGTCAACAAAAATTAAATGCTGACAAACTTATAAAGCAAATTGTTATTACATTATAAATAATATCAAACTGCATCAACTTATTTTCATTCAATTTCTAGTATCATTTTTTAACAACATCCAAATGAAAGTTCCAAAATATATCACTGTTGCCAATTTTAATTTACAATTATTTACAAAATAATATTTATAATTATTAAACTATCTGTACGCTATTTTTAAAGAAAATATTTATGATTTATGTAGCAAAACATGTTTTTTCAACTTTAAGGATATATAATAGTGTAGCAATTTATCATTCGCTATTACCAATTTACTTTAAATTTACACTAATAGGTTTATTTAATCTATCAACTCCGTCAACCAATTTACAAAACATTTAAATGGACATACAATTGTTAAGAATAATGAATTTATTTTAACTTCCAGAAGATATTAAATAAAATTTCTTGCATGGATTTCCTAAATTCTATAACAAATTTATTTATTATTGTGTATTTAAAAAAAATTAAATTTCTCAAATGTATTACAATACAGGAACTTATCTACGGAACGAGACTTCCATTGGCTATTAGTAATAGATTTAAAGTCCATTCTATTTGAGTGGTCCAAGCAATGAACGAGAAACGAAAGCTGTTCTAATAGAACAATACAAACACATGTATTAGTTTAATTAGCAAACTTTGAGAGCAATTATTGTAGAGAATTTCGTGTTTCCGAACTAATTGAGGAATGTTTCGTTGAAATCACGCCATTCCAAATCATCAGGATTTGTTACATGGAGGCAACTGCAATTTGGTTGAGTCTAATCGCTTTCTACTTAGAACAACTTAAACTTCGAACGATTTTTGAGTTATTTTGCATTCCAAGGTATATTTAAAATATTTATAACTCAAACACGGAAGAGATAATTATTAATAAAAGAGATTTAGAATTTTTACTATATTTTTTGTGTAATCTTATCACCTTTTTAATATCAGAAACTGCTTATAATCTATATTACTATAATAAATGGGAAAGTTTGGATGGAGGATATTAATCAATCACGCCAAAGCAACTAATCGAAATTGAAAATTTAGCACAGAAGTATATTATAATCTAAAATTTAGCATAGACTACGATTTATTTTGGTTAATTAGGTTGCTATTTTTTATTAATTAAAAACTAACTTTCCCGTCAAATATATTCATTTCCTCACCACCAAATAAGTAAGACTTCAGTTTGTTTTTTTCCCCTTTAATGAGTTTAACTTAATGTTTTCGATATATTATTTCAAACAATTTTGTTTATTTTCTTACTGCTTAATGCATTTAAAATCAAACAATGTTAATTATCAATTTTTTTGGATTTATTTTGTAGTACTTTTGACTTAAAATAAACGAATTAAAGACATTAAAATTTTCTAATAAGTATACCGTTACCTCAACTGAATAGAAAATTCATGCATTTACGTTGTGCCAGTTGGCGTTGAAAATTCACGCATGCGCAGTGTGTTGTAATTGTTGATAACTGTATTTTCATTTTAAAATATCTTTAAATTGTTGAAATTATAAATTACACTTTTTAAATTTTTTTATTCATATTTATAGTTTATGTAAAACTTGCGATTTTATTCAATGTTTAACTGCTGTTAAATACATGATAATTTTTTTATTAATTAAAAATGACTTAACCACTGATTGAGTGCAGTACTGTGTTGTAAACATTATGGTTGAGCTGAAGAATTGTTAATTACTGCTTAAAAATATGCAAAGAAGTATTTATATTTGTTTTATTTGACTGATCTAAATAAATTTTTCTTTTAATTTCAAAATTTTTGCATGATTTCATATTTTTTTTAATTCCTACTATTAGGTCACAATCTATCTATATCTATATATCTTGTGAAAATCTTCAATCGTTAATGAAAAAATGCTTATTCATCCAATCAAATTCAAGTGATTTTTTTTAACTTGTAGTAGATGACTTTTGATGCTAATACAGATTTCTTCAAATATTAAATCATTAATTTTTTATTAATTAATTAAAAACTAAATTTCTCGCCAAAAATCATTTCTGCGCCGCCAAATAAATATAAAATTCAGTTTGTTTTTTCACAACGCCAATGTGGTTAGGCCGATTATTTTAAACTATTTTGCTTATTTTCATAACGATTAATGTATTTAAAATCAAAGATAATTAATTAATCGATTTTTTGACTGAAGTATTTTCGAATTAAATTAATTCAGAATATAGAAAACTAGAAGTTTCTAATCCATGCTGCATACTCCAATTTATGTAGAAAATTCACGCATTTTGCGTTGTCAGAATTGTCTTTAAATCCCCAATTGGCATTGAAAACTCAGTGCTAGTATAATTTTTTGTTCAGTTATTTATAGTAATTGTAATTAGGCCGGGATAGTCTGGTTGGTATGACGTTGGATTCCTATCCATAGGGCTGCGAGCTCGAACACCATGTAGCGAAAGAAGAATAAAAATTTTCCAGGAAATTCGTTTTCTATTTTGCCTCTTATTATTAAGAACATGTCATATTTCTATACACATTTCTATTAATTATAGGTATTTGATAAAGAGAAACTAAAACAATTATTTTTGTTAACTTAAGTATGGATTGATTTCACTTTTTTTTTCCTTTTTTTAATATTTGGTTTAAAGTTGATTCAACTTTATGCTACTTTCTTTCAATAATCAATAAAAATTGAAACTTATAGTTAAATATTGTTGTTTTTATAGTCCAAGACAATTATAAATATTTAATTTCCTGCATTCCTACACTTATTAAAAATTATTATTAACTCATAGAAAAAAGTTAGCTCCTTCCGAAATTTAAAAATTAGCATTTAATTAATAACAGTTAATTTTACAGTTAATTATCAATGATAAAACCATGACAATTTAAAACATTTCTTGCTAGTGATCTTTACACATCATTTTGTAAAATAAATAAATATTTGTGCATAATTTTTTACCACATTTTAATTTGTGTGGATACTATTTAGGTATTTCTTAAGATTAGTTTTCACTATTACAAATTAAACAGGATATCAAAGCCCCAGTTCAATTTTCTTTTACAATTCCAGAATATTCTAGAACATACTAATAATGAAAGATATTACATTAAAGTTTCAGAATTTCTCACGTTGTCAACTTTTCAAAGAATTTCATGACATCCTTAAATGGGCAATTAAATTCGCATCATCCTTTCAATCATGGTTAATCTCTGTTTAATGAATTTACAAATATGATTATTTCTCTAAGAGAGGAGAAAAGAATAAAAATTCTTGCAATTAATTAGCATTTTCCAATTTGAATTGAATTATTTATTTGGCAATTTATAGAAATGCGTTTAATAGCAAAGCTACTAAACAAAAGTAAGCAATCTACGGATTTAGAATTATTCTATATATGCATAAATCCTTCGCAGTTTTAACAATTAAATACCTTATTATTTATCAGTCAAACACCAATATATAGAGATTCAGTAGACATTTAGTTTACGTAAATATGAATATAAATAAATATTTTTGAATATATTAGAACTTTAGTAATAATATCATTGTTAACTGGCATTGAGTGAAAAGCAATAACTTCATTAATTAGTAGAAAGGCTCAGGAGTGTGATAATATCGTTCCGAGTCGAAGAGATGATATATAAAATATCTTCTAAAATATTTTCATCTAAAAAGAGAGGTCCGAGAATGAGTCACACGGTCAAACCGCATCATGAACATAATCCAGAGGTATGATTATATCTTCGTGAGAGTTTAATGTTTCCTTTATAGAAATGATTTGAGAATTAAACTTAACCCTAGAATGCTAACCATTCGTCTTCTGGACGAGCGTTTACGAAATAATTTTGACTATTCTTCCCCTATAGTGGTAAATGGATCGTTATACTCTGTACCTTTATCGGTCCTTGGGAAATACAAATGAGGGCATTCTTTTTCCCCATAGTATTTCTGCTTGTAGTATATCCAGAACAATAGTCGTCTCAGAGACGAATGGTTATCTGTCCCGTTAGTATTAAGAAGATATTTCTGTGCATGTTTGGAGATGTCGAAGGGTTTTCACGGTGAAATTTTGTGGTATAGGCCAGAAGCTATCGGTGAATTATTTTAAGAATTGATGAAGATATTCTACTTTTGATAATGAATCGTAAGATGAAGATTTCATTGACGCTCTTGCTCCATGGAAGCAGAAGCGTCTCAACATATCAACTTTGCTCCTATCAACAAGAACTATTATAAGTGAACTTCTAAAATTTAATTCAAACATTCAACGACCTGAACAATCCGAAATTAAAAAAAGAAAATTTTGTGTAATTTGGCCGAATAATTTGCTCAGAATTGCGAGCAATTTTTGTTTGTTATGTTCAAGAGCAATGTGCGGAAAACGTCATGCATATATGTGTAAAGGTTGCTTCGAAAATAAATAAATAATATTTTAATCCTACTTGACAATCAAGAGTTATGAAATCATCTGAAGGTAGTATGATGTTATTTAAATTAGCTTCAAAAATTGATTTTAAATATACTTCGTCAAGGAGACTAATGGTTATCATTCTTGTTGGTTTTTTAAAGGTTACCTTTCTAGGGTTAAAATTTAGTGAACAGTAGGACTCATCCGCCATGACGACTTTCAATAACCTTACCAGTCATATACCATACGCTCCAGAGCATTTACAGCAATTTTTAGACTATCAACTGTATCTGCTGGTAATAACAGCTGAAATTCCTGTGACATGTACTGATACTCATCCCAAATTCTATGCAGAATTAGTCGAATCAATGATCAGGAATCCACCTATTTTCTCTCTTTCTATTATTCTTCTCGAACATTGTTATTCCCCTGTATAACCTCAGCAACATATTCTTCCATGTCACCTTTTTAAACCTGGGACACGGTCAGTGCAAATGGATGGTCTTCCCTTTCATGAAGGGTCTTTCAAAATCATTGGATTAAAAATCACTGTTCTTGTTATATAATTTTACCATCGACATTCGATATGAAAACAATAATATACTGCCGGCTTCTATAGATAAATTAATTTCCAATTAGGTGTTTTTTTACTAGCCTGATTTTCATAAAATGTTTCAATGTGATACATGATTACCATTTTCAGTTTCTTTTGACACCCTTTTTATAGACAGAAAAACAACCAACGGCACTCTATTCAAATTGGATTACAACAACAACAAAAAATCTCGAACATTACTTTCTTTATGATGAATTTATAAGGTTCGTTAAAATTTATGTTTCCCACGTATCATTTTGAGACATACAGGATGGTCATAATTAAACTGACAGTGCTCAGTGTTCTATAGCGCGATCTATTTGCGAGAATGACGCAGCATTTTGTAGGAAGATTAAACAAGACGGGAGACAAAAAATTCTGCAAAAGAAAGTAGTTCAAAAAGTCATCGCTAGGAGAATATGTGGTGTTGTGTAAAAAGTAACTGGAAAACGAATTAGACAAGACAGAAGAAATTTGATAGGACCAAATTCATAGATCTTTATCACATTTTTTGTCTATTCTGAAGAAATCTGCCTATCTGTTTTCTCGTGTAAAAACAACAAAAATTAATAAGTGATTTTAATAATAAAGAGGAAAGAACTAGTTGAATAAAATCGAATACGTAGTTATGGCATTTGAATTTATAACATGTTAAACATATATTTGTATGAATGCAGACAGCAATAACTCAGGAAACACGAAGACTTAGATATCATGCAATCCTATTACTAAAGTTATCATCTATATAAAAATTTAGTGAATTTTATTCTAAAAGTAAGTGTTCAAAATGCTTTCATCATTATAATAAGTCCAATGTTTTCATAAGCAGGATTTTTAATTTTAAAATCTGAGCCCAAAACCATTAGCAGAAATTTGTTTTCAAATTTCTGAACAAAATTCCTAAATTTTATGGGAGGGGGTGAGGGAGATCATACCTTTATCAGGGAGTTGTAAATTTCTGAGATAGCGCTTCAGCTCGTTTCCTTACATATTAGATAGAATTTATATATTTACTTTAGTATAATTATGGTTCATTCTTCTGCTTTTTTTATTATTCTTGATACCTGTTGTTATTTTTTTTGTTTCAAAATTTTTAACTGTAAAGAATAATTAGGTGGATATAGCATGTCAACTTATACATCAGTTTACCGATAGCTAGTATACATACTGATATTATTTGTATTTAGTGATATTAATTAGTATGCATATTTTTACTTATATATTTGTATACATAACTTTATATTTTGTGTTTCATGTTACTCCGGATTACTACTTTTAATTTTTAGGTTCAACATTTTATTTACATTTTTGTTATTAATCAATAAATGTAATTTCATTTAGAACATAAATGCTGTGCCATAAATGCTGAACAAAATACACAAATTTTATGGGAGAGGATGAGGGTGATCATACCTTTATCAGGGAGTTGTAAATTTCTGAGAGAGTGCTTCAATTAAGTTCCTTATTTATTAAATAGAGTTTATATCTTAACTTACATATTTTTCAGTAAAAATATGGTTCATTCTTCTGTCTTTAATTATTTTTGATTGTTGTTTTTTTTTTCAAAAATTTTGATTGCAATGAATAATTAGGTGGATATAGCATGTCAACTTATTTACCAATTTACCGATATTAGCTAGTATACATACCGATATTATTATTATTTACCGATATTAATTAGTTTGCATATTTTTATTTATATATTTGTATGCATAAGGTGATATTTTGTGTTTTATTTTACTTCGGATTACTATTTTTAATTTTCAGGTTCGACATTTTATTTAAAATTTTTGTTAATTACTCAATAAATGTAATTTAATTTAGTATCTAAATGTTGTTCCATAAATGCTGAACAAAATTCGCAAATTTTATGGGAGGGCGTGAGAGAGATCATACATTTATCAGTGAGTAGTAAATTTCTGAGAGAGGGTTGCAATTCATTTCTTTACATATTAGATAAAATTTATATCTTTACTTACATATTATTTAGTATATATATTATTCATTCTTCTGCTTTTTTTATTATTCCTGATACCTGTTTGCTATTTTTTTGTTTCAAAATTTTCAATCTAATGAATAATTAGGTGGATAAAGCATGTCAACTTATTTACCAATTTACCGATATTAGCTAGTATACATACCGATATTATTAGTATTTACCGATATAAATTAGTATGCATATTTTTTCTTATATATTTGTATACATGAGGTTATATTTTTTGTTTTATTTTACTCCGGATTACTACTGTTAATTTTTAGGTTGGATATTTTATTTAAAATTTTTGTTAATCAATAAATGTGATTTTATTTAGTAACTAAATGTTGTGACATAAATGCTGAACAAAATTCACAAATTTTATGGGACTGGGTGAAGGAGATCATATATTTATCATGGAGTTGTGAATTTCTGAGAGAGCGTTGCAATTTATTTCCTTACATATTAGATAGAATTTATATCTTTACTTACATTTATATCTTACTTTTCTTTACTT
>JAOUZG010040945.1:1551484-1578704 GCA_026289955.1 Argiope argentata | reverse complement strand
GTGTGTGTGTGTGTGTGTGTGTGTGTGTGTGTGTGTGTGTGTGTGTGTGTGTGTGTACTTCATAGAAGTCAGACTTCTGCCTTTGGTTGGCCAGGGGTACATAATCTCAGAAACTAATGCGTCATTTTTTTCCATTGTAAGTCAGACACACCAATATCATCATCAAACCCTATAAGAATTTTGTTTTATAAGATATTCAGTACATTTTTTGCACGTTTTCTCAATATTAAAAAAATTAACATCACTAGCAGTGACTAAGATTTTAAGTAGTAGGTTTATTCAAATTTCCACTTATTTTATTATTGTTATTGCACATTCTTATCTTTGTTCAATTTCAAAAACTGACATCATCAAATATAATTCAGATACAAAAAAAATCCCAGCAAACTCTAAAATTTTAAAACAACTCTGCCTTACTTCATCTATTAAAGAAAACCTAACTTATATTCATAGATACTACAGTTTAGATATAAGAGATAAATTATATTTATATCATTTCTTGGTATTAGAAATTTATTTTAAATCGAGTAAACAAAATTTACACCAATAAAACATATTTTAATTTCTCAGTTGAGGAGCAAACACTAGATGAGCAACTTAGAATGAAAAAAAAATGCAAATATCTTTTTATCTCTTATGTATAAGAAGTGTCATAAAATGGAACAATCCAACATATACTTCCAATTACAAAGCAGCATAAAATACACTGAAGTGTCAAAACTCATGGGATGTAAATATGACTATATAGAGATAGCAGCAGTATATTACAAAATTTATGAATGATCAGTGTATTGTTCCATTGTATTCAAGTGATTCACGTCGAAAGACTTCTGGTGTAATTAACAAACTTTGAAATCAGAAAGATATTTTGACCTTGACGCATTGTGCATTCCATTTTATTAATCATTAATGAATTCATGCATTCAGAAAGCCACATTGTTAAGATGTGTAGTAGATACCTAATACCATGTTCAACCTCCTACCGTGAACAGCGCACTGTCTGACCGACTGCACTTAATGATCGACTTCAACGACGTGTTCACAGAATCATTATTGTGAGCAGACAACCAATATTGCGTGAAATAACCACAGGAATCAATATGGGAGAGACGATAGACATATCCGCTAGACACCTGTAGAACAGGTTTAGCTTTAATGGGCTTGAGAAGCAGAAGTGTCTTTACGAACAGCAAGATATCACTTGCAGTGCTTCACCTGTTCTCGTAACCATATTGGTTAGACTTAAGACATATGTAAAATGTAGCCTTGTTAAGTCAAATGACCAGCGCTTGACTAAAGCAGGAGCTTACGGGGCAGTTGCACCGGGCCCCCACATCAAAGAGAGCTCCAAATGAAACAGAAATATTATTTTATAATTCCTTCTTTAATAAGTGTTTTTAAACAAAATATCTATATAAAATATATAAATAATGCACAGATATTTATTTTATGAGATTTAGAGGTTTCTCTAATAGACAGATGCTAAAGATAGTTGTAGAAAAGCATTCTAATATAAATTTAGCCTTCGCATTTTGACAGATTGCATTTTAAATTCAATGGTTAAGCGTGGTATTTCGAGTTAAGACATAGAGTTTTTTTAGTTATAACTTTAAATTACATTTTGAAATAATTAACGAAGATTACCATAGACAAATTTTATGCACATTTTTTTCATTACTAAAGTAGTGGAATAGAGGGGGCTTCGAAAGAAGTTTTTACCATGTTCCCAATTAGGCTAAGTTTGACTATGTAAATAAGTCACAATTTTAGTTACAAGCAGTTGCATTGTGCAAGCTGATTGTACCTTCATAATAGTGTGAACTGTTTTTTACCTGGAAAGGACGGAGTCCTGTGGTCCAACTGAAACGGTAATTGACTGGAGAGGCTTATTTTCCGTTATTTGAAAACCATTTAAGTCATTCATGGTCTTCATATTCCCAAATAATGATGTGAATTTTGTGGATGACGATGCACCATATGATTGGATCACAAATGTTTGTGAGTTTCGAAGAAAATTCTGTACAGTCCCATAGAAGATTCTGAATACCTAGTTTGTTCCACATGAATCGCATCATACATACAGGTGAGTTCGTGTACAAAATCCAGCATCGGCAACACTTTCACAATCATGGACGTCTACAGAGGCAGCACTATTAAGGTCAATTGGTCAATCATTCCCCTTATAGATTTAAAGGCCTTAGTTTAGTTTACTGTTCCATATTGTCAATGTAAAGATTTAATTACAGATATAATCAAAATAAATAGCTCAAATACAACCAAAATCCTTTCATATTTTATAAAATAAACAAACTTTATCTCTTGTAGGTAACTTATAGAATTAAATGACTAAACGTAAGTATGCACAAAATCTTTATTAAAAATATAACAGATTATATGAAAGCCTGTGCCTCATAAGAACTGAAAAAAAGCTAATTTGAGAGAAAGTATTTTATTCTACATTTTCTTTTTTTATTTCATTGCTGTTGTTTTCCATGTTTCATTTGTTAATGACCATATATACTTCCGCCTATGTTGTTTAATTGATGATTAAATCAATTCAAAATATTGCCAACTTATTAAGACAAGTCTTAAAGTATTTCATTTAAATTTAATTGGACTATAATTTGACTTAATTTAATATAACTCAAAATTATTGGGTTAATATAGATATTTGTTTTAAGTCTTACATTTCAGTTAAGGCTCTCTTAGGGTAATAAAGATAAATACTTGGAAGGATTAAAAATTTAAATAAATAATATTTAATACAAAACATGTATAACCGATTAAGAGTGTTCGAACCCCTCCCCACGAAATTGATCGCTGTCTGTTCCAGATCTAATTTACGATCTGTGGATAATGAATGAAATGTATTAGTGAAGGTATCTCCGTAAAAAGGGTTTGTGACGTGTATGAGCTAGAAATTAGACTTTTGCATTTCGATGCTCAGAGGTACATACCCTCAAAGGCTACTGCACTCCTTCTTCCGATGTAAAACGGAGCACGAGAACAACAATAGCATTTATTAAGAATAACACTATAATAAAAATATATAATAATAAATTTAATACAACTAAAGAAAATAATATTTGCTTCCTGAATATGTGAGGTATATTATTTAGCATTAAGTATAATCTCAAGCATTTAATAACTGAATATCACATTTAGAACTTAAAATACTATAGTTGATAAATTATTTCCATTACAAAATGAATTACAACTAATAAACTACAAAATGCGTACAAAATTGCTTATAAGCAGTATATTGAGTATCAATAATGAGTTATACTCATTTAAGCGAATAAAATACTACTTTTTTAAAGAACTTGTATTATATTAGTAGTTTATTTTAAAATATTACCCTTCGAATTTTTTTCAAATTTCTTTTCTATAAAAGGATAGCAAGCAGAAAATAAAGCAGTGAGGGTAGAAATTTTATAAAAATTCTGTACTGGAGTTCTACTTCACATAAAGTTTATTCAATAAACTTCATAAAATTCTATTCAAAATAAGGTTAAAGGGTTAATCCTATATTTAGCGGCCATTCTTTAAAAGATTTCTGAAGTAACTGACAAATTGCCTTTGGGAGTAAAGATAGCCAGAAAGAAAAGACCCAGACCAGTTATTCCAGTTTATTTCAGAAAAGCTGCCATAGCCCGAAATATTCTCTTGAGAACTAATTTGATTTGGAGTCTTTGTTGGGCTTCCAACCGATTGAGAAAGACAGAGTTCCATTTTATTATTTAAGAGGGAATTCCTGTAGAACTTGTAAAGCCTCGGCAATTTTTTTCCTTGAGAAAATAACGAACTATGTCCTCGGATATTCCAAAGTTTATTCTGCTTTCCTTTTCAACCAAGTAAAAAGATGCTTCTTATTTCGGTATTTAATCTTCGAAGAGAACTTGTTAAACTTTATAAGCTGCATTCCCTGGATTTTCTTCATTGTTGTCGTCTGTCTGAAGAATGTAATAGTAAGGAATTTTAAAAAGCTAAAGATGTTTTAAAACTGTAAAGTAAACTGAATGGGATATTTCAATCTCATTAAAATTGCAAGGCTCATTTGAGGAATCTGGTTTCATTATAATAAGGTACCTTTGCATTTCCCATCACTTTAATAAAATTATTTTTTATTTCGAAGTTTTAAAACATTCCCATTGGTATGAACTTATTCATTATGAAATGTCTTTTAAAAAAATTTCAGTCATTTGAAAAGGGTAATTTAAACAAATGAAAATAAGAAAGTAAAGGAAAAAAAAAACAAAAATAAAAAAGTAAAGGGATAAAAAAATGGGAACAAAAATGTAAAGGGGTAGAAAAAATGAGAATAAAAATGAAAAGAGGCAAAAAATATAAATATATATAAAGGGCAAAAAAATTGATATACGTAAAGGGGTAAAAAACACATGACAATAAGAATGTAAAGGGTAAAAGAAACACATGACAATAAGAATGTAAAGGGTACAAGAAACATAGTACAATAAGAATGTAAAGGGTAAAAGAAACACAGGACAATAAGAATGTAAAGGATAAAAAAAACTAAGGAAAATAAGAATCTAAAGGAGTAAAAAACAAATGAAATCTAAGAAATAAGGTTTCATTCTCCTTTTATTCAAATACTCTGAATTATTAAGGATGTTTAAGATGTCATTCATTCGATTGTTTTTTTTTTTACTCTTAATTTTACAACGTTATTATTTTAGTATGGGTGGGATTTTCACTCTTTGGTAACGTAGCCCGAATAAGATAAAAATACCTACTATTTCAATTTTTCAAAGACAATCCAGGGATAAAAAGCAGGGCACTTATAAAAATAGATGATATTTTTATAACTATAAAAAAATTTCTTTCTTTTGTTACTAGTTTCCCAGTAAGAAAAGGAGTTTTGCAGATTCTTTTTATTTAAAAATTAATTCACGAAAGGTATCTATCTATCTGTAAATGAATTTTATCATTTGATTAGTACGATTTAAATTCAAAGTAAGTAAGTAAGTTTTTATTTAAGTTGTTAATCGATTTTACATCATTTGGACATAGATTCTTGTGTGAAAATTAAGCATAAAAATAAAGAAATATTAATTTAAAGTATAATTCCAATCATGAACAAAAACAAAGCAAGCGCATATTCATATATATTTCTGAATACCGTGTATAAATTTCTGAACAATGTGCATATATTTCTGAAAACTGTACAAATATTTCTGAAACTTGTACATAAAATTCTGGACATTGTATACAAATTTCTGAACACTGCATATATATTTCTGATATATATGCTGAACAGACTGCCAGAAACACAGAAGAGATTTTCAGAAACACATAGTAATCAGAAACAATTACTAAAAGTACGGAAGATTACAAAAGACCCTTTTTGTCAATAAGAATAGAGTCTAGTAATTATTTTGTTTGCAGAGAAATTCTACTATCCGTTGGAATTCTCTAGAAATTATATTAATACAAATAATAAACAATCTCCGGTTTTATGAGAATATGTTTGAAAAATGCTGGAAATGATGTCTCCATTATATAACATGGATCCGAATGACATAGGAAAAAAACTAGCATATTTGTAGAACTTGTCTACTGCATAACCTAAATGACAGTTGATGTCATTTTATTTCAGGAACCTTCTTAACTCAACAAATTTAAAGCATTTTAATAGAAATTTATCAGCAAATTTCCTACAAATTTTAACTAGTACATCTATTCCAACAGCATATAGTTCCCAAAATCAAAGCATAAATTCAAGCCTAACGAGCTATTAATCGCAGGAACCTCGTTGCGAGTCGTCTGGGATTTCGCCACATTCTCTGTGATTAATTTCTCATTAATCTTCTTCCCCGATACCCTCATGATCTTCTGGCCCACAGTGTTGCGCCATCATTCGGGTATTCAATACAACAGCAGTTGCAACGGGAAGCGTAAAAAAAGTCAACGTGAGATAACATGTTGCTCCAGAAAAAGAGATGCTTGCTATAATTTTATTTGGTAACTCTAATAATTAGCAGAATCAACAAGATATCAGAATTTTTTTAGATGTTCTCGTATTCATAATAATTTGACATATACCATTTGATAAATTTACTTTATCTTCTTTTTATGCTTTATTTCTCTTGTGTTTCAAGAGTTTAACCCCTTTGAAGTATTAAAAATTAATTCAATCATACAATATGCTTTTGATAGCTTAATTTATCGTATGCCAACTCGGAAATTATTTCAATATAAAAATAAATAGTTTCACAAAGGATTAATTTTGAGAATCCTATAACTATTCAGATTAAAAAATAAAGATATATTAGTTTAAGAATTATTAATTTTTCGAATGTTATAAAATAACGCCGATTATCTTTCTAATAAATTTATTATTATTTTTTATTTATGAAGATAATATATTTCTGCTAACAAATTATAATTTTTTTTTATTTCAGAAGATAATATCTTTCTACTAACAAATTATATTTTATTTCTGAAGATATCTTCATACAAAGAAATCATCTTTCATTTCTGAAGAAAATATCTTCCTATCAATGCATTATCTTTTATTTTCGAAAAAAAAATATCAATGCTTAGAGCCCAAGCAGTATTAATTAAAAGAACATTCATTTATTTTCTATCAAATCTTTTGCTTATATGCTTTAAAAGTCTTACTTTGACTAGTTCAATCCTTAAGATTGTTATTGTTGTTAAACAATGTCCTTAGTTTTAGAAACAAACAGAAAAAATTCCAGAATTGCAAGTAAAAAAAAATTAACTCTCTGTTGTTGTTGTTTGGGGAGGGGCATTTTTAGAAGACTTTTATGATCATCGGTAATTTCTCTTATTTGAAAAATTACGGATGCGCTCATTAAAAGAAACTTGGAATTATCAATTGATGCAACAATCTAGAAGTGGCTTATCATTACTTAAGCGATGATCAAATGAATCCGGTTTTCTGACAAATGATTTCAATAATTTAGATTTTTATCCCTCATTATGTTAATATTTACATAATCAATATAAGATTAGCATAATAATACCTATAGTCTGTCTTATATGTAAATTGTGCTATGCGACGTCTGAAATTCAATAAATTATTAAAATCGTACTAAAGATAAATCGATGAATATAATTACATCTTACAGAGTAGATATTTGCTATGAAAAATATTTAGAAAATAGTCGTTATATTTTTAAATAAAAAAAGCAGTCGAATGGCTTATCCTTCTCACAAATTTCGAGACACAATATCGCATAAAAATTATTTTAACTCAATTAAAAAAAAATCATGTCCCTTATTTTCAGTATCATTAACTTATGATTTGTTTTCTCTATTATTGATAGTTTAAAAATATATATAATTACTAATTTCAGCTTCCAAAATATTCATTATTGTTTTAGTAATTACATCTACACTCCTGCTAATAGACTTAATATCCGAGGCTTTGTTGTGAACGTGTTATTTTTACTCTACAATAAAATTAAAATTCTAAAAATGTATGAAGACATATAAGAACTAAGCGTAAATTAATGTCAAGTTCGATATGTTTATTTCTTTTACTTGAATCATTTTTCTATATAACTTTAATTTTCTTTCTTTTTAAAATAAACAAGAATTTTATTTTATAAAGCGACCCCCCAACACATAAAGGAAAAATATTCTATTTTATAAAGCAATATACAAAAAAGGAAAACCTATGTTCATCGTTTAAGAATTACTAACAATTTCATATTGTCATTTATTTGGAAAATTGATTGTGTTAATTTGAATCCTTTGCTATACTAGCCTACTGTATCAAAATGAGTTGAATTGAAAATTACGCTTCAAATGCATACATAACCTTTCATACCCAGATTCAATTCCGTCAATGACCACATCACCGCGAATATACTGTGATAAAGTCAAGTAATGGAATGCATTACCAGTAACTAATTACTTAAACAATGCAATACAAATTATTGAGCTGCACATGCGCATTGAGTCGCGATCTGGTATTTCCTGTCCGTATCGTAATCAATTACGCTTCACTGGGTGAAATCCACTGCAGATAGGGCAACACATGCATCGAGTTCCAGGCGAACCATTATTCACCGGTTCCAGGAACCAGGTTGTGATTGAACTCGAACCAGATAAGTGACCAGAGGTCGCACGACAAATGACCGTTGGTCAAAACTAATGGCTAACTGGGAGTCAGGACTCTTTATCAAATATCAGTGCTTTCCGCTCCGGTGAATGGCACACATATTTCGCTCTGAAAAGCACTTTTCGTAATCATCCAAAATGTATTTTTGTTTTCCTTTCTTTTTTTCCCTTCATGATTCAAGAAAAGACAAGAAAGGCAAACTCTATAATAAATTACTTCGGGGTTCTTAGGGTCGTGGCCGAAGAGTACTGCTAAGTCTCATCCGATGCCATTAACCTGATACAGATCGAATGAGGAGAAAATAATCTTTTATTTTTAGATACTTTTTTTTTTCAGGAATTTTCAAGTTTTCAGATTCTGGATATTTATTTCTACGTTTTTCACTGCTGGATATATATTACCAATTAATGTAATTTAATGAAATAGATGCATTATCAAAAATTACTTTTTGGACCACAAAATTATTTTTTGGATTTTGGTACGTGCGGTTGCCAAAATATAACAAGAACAGTGTAATAGTATATTATTAAATATAGAACAATTTCGAGAATTCGACAATTTCTCATTGTTTTTTTTGTTTGTTTTCTGCTTTGCAAATTCTGTAAAATATGTCAAGATTTTTTTAAATCGATGGATCAAATAGAAAGCTGTACCAGTTGATTGAAATATTTAATTTATTTATCCAGTGTATGAATTATAATGAATTTAGTGCTTATTTCATTTATGAATTATATTAAATTTAGGGCTTATTTCGCTTATGAATTATATTGAATTTAGTGCTTATTTCGTTTATGAATTATATTGAATTTAGTGTTTATTTCGTTTATGAATTGTATTGAATTTTTTGCAGGTTTTCGTGTATCCCGTTATAAAATTTCATCAAAATATTTACATAACCTAAATGTGAATATTACTTACAATTAATTGTTTATAATGGTGATATTTAGTATTAACTCCATGCAACATTCTATTTTAGTATTTTTAAGTAGAATTTTATGTGTAAAATAAATTTTATAATTGGAACGAATTAAATTTGTTGCTGTTGTTACTGATGGCACTTGCCATAGATAAGCCCGTTGATGGATCAGCAGATTTAAGCCGAAATAAAAGTATCGTTTTTAAGTAGCGCCATCTAGGGCCCAGAGTACGACTTAACTACACACTCATCGCATTCGCTTTCACAGCCAACTTTTACAGGAAAGCACAGTCACACATCTCACAGATAGTACACAGAAGAACAACCATGCATTAACAGGGACATGAACCCGAAACGGCCTGATCACAAGGAAGACTCGCTGCCTCTGTAGCGTATAACTAAATTTAAATGAATTAACTGGATATATTATTAATATAGAATATTCCTTCCTAATTTAGTATCTTTGCTAAAATCGAAAGGTTTAAAAATCTCCTTGAAAATAAATGTTTCTGACATTAGTTTTGTGAAAACAATAACGGTTTCTTTTAGATAATATATCTTCATTTTATCAACGTAATTTGAATGACATTCTTAGTTTGACGTTCTGACGTAATCTTTCTTTTGTCTTCTTTTTTTATAAAGCCATTAATAATCTTATTGATTATTGTGACACACCAAGCTGTATATATTTTGCTGTACCAACCAGGGATGTTTAGTCTCAAATGCTTGTTTCAAATTCCGATCATTCAGTTTTTGATTTATCCGTAAGCCTACGGGCGATTCGGAGAGTCGATGACATGAATTCATATTAATTACATAATTGTAAACCATGTTTTCGGTGAATTATCAGGTTTTGAAATCATTTCTTTTTAATTGTTTCTCATCTTTTCTTTTCACATACCAGCGATTGCAGAAATAAAATTTTGCATCTCATATTTAATGAAGCATTCATGATATTGTAATTTCAGAATTTAACAGCCTTGAAAACTACAGAGAAAATAAAAACAGCTCTTTTTCTTTAACTGTCAACAGTTGACGAAAATTATAAGATTATATATTTGATGAAACGATGCAGAAACTCTATATGTCAGATATACAATATACTCGTAATTTAGATATTGTTAGACGTGAGGAAATTTTTTAATATGTCATAAAATTTAAGCTATTTCATTGGCTATTAAATTTATATCATTACAAAAACTCTTTTAAAAATTTTAAAGTGGTGTAAATTTTTTTTGTATAATAATATCGTCAGATACAATAGCGGTAAAAGGCAATAAATCATATGAATTTTTTAATTATTAAGAAATCTAAACAAAAGAAATAAAAAATGGATATTTCTATTATCCAAGATATTCTTGCATTAAATTCGATAAAATAAATCAAATGGTAAACCCTGTTGATAACCAAGAGATTTATACTCATCTTTAGTAGAGATAATTAGTTGAAACGAAGTTATTTTAAAAGAACAGAATTTCTGAATCCAACATAATATTTTTAACTCCACATTAATGAGTGCTTAATTAGTGGGGCATAAATTGTTAAATTATATTAATGTACATTGAGATTTAATTTAGAATTTAAGGTATTTTAAAAATTTTGAAATTTCTATTTTTTGAGGAATTAAAAAAAAATTCAAGGCGAAATATATAAAGTATTTAAAATATTTTATTGGAGTATTTAATGTATTTTATAATGTTTGTTTTCCACATTCTGCTTTACATTATTCTTTCATTTTATTTTCTTTCCTATTCCCTTTTCACAACTACGCTTATATTTTTTCATCGACTCGAGATCCATAAGATATCAATTATGATAAATAACTGAAAAAATGAACATTTCCTAAAAATTAAAGAAATAATACAGTAAAAGAAAAAAAAGCAAGCTAACTTTGGATAAGGAAGTGATAAATATATTTTGATTATCTGAAGGAAAAAATGCGAAAAAAATTTGCAGAAAAAGGATAAAATTTTATAATAAATAACAAAACTTCTTTTAGGGATGGGAAAAGATACATTCTACATCTTATGGAAGAAATAACACCTTATTTCAAGAATATTCACATTCTCTTAAAAGATTGATGGAATTAAAATATTATGAAACTATAAATGCCAAATTATTACAGTAAAATCATCAAAAACCAACTAATATGTGTCGCATGTTTAAATAAGCTGTTATAATATGTTTATCAGAGATTATTGTCTAATTTCTCTTTAGATATTTTTATAGAAATTAAAAATACTAAATAAAAACTAAATAAAACGGCACGAAAAATTAAAAAAAATAATCTGAAATAAATTTATTTATTAAGTATTTTTTGGATATTTACGATTAAATTGTATAAGTTACTGCAAAAAACAAACCACTAGACACAAAAAAACATCTCCTGCCTTGCCAAATTGAAAGAAAGTTTATCTTTTGCAATATTTAGTTACATATTGCCAACAGATATTTATAATGATTAGCCTCCGCAAGCCTCCAATTTCAGTTAAAAATAATACCGAATTAAATTTATTTATAATGGCATATTTCATAAGATTTTTTCTTGGTTGCTGAAATGTCTTGACTCATTAACTTCTTTCAAGATAATTTATCTATCTATCTATCTATCTATCTATCTATCTATATGAATATATTTTTTGAAGTCAAATATCATTTAAACCTAAAGTGAGCTTTTATTCTACAAAACCACCTTCTCAGATATTGAAATACACATTTTTTTGGAAATACACGTAAAAAAAATCTCTGAATAAAGGCTTTCAAGTTTTACCGAAAGAGATAATGTCTATTTTTTTCTATGTTTGTTTGGATATAAAAAAATAATTACATTAAAATGTATTATTTTAGATAAAAATATGCTTTTCCCGTTTTTGATGATGTAATAGCAAAATAAGTGTATTTAAAAAATTAATATGTGACAAGAAGTTTGAATATACTTTTTATCCAATAAAAGGTCGGAATGACTCTCTATTACACTCAGACACAGTTATTCCGTGATTAATTTAGTTTTATATAAAAATCCCGTTTGAAAGCAACAAAAGGACTATTTTCATACACACCTTCTATCTCCGTTAGATTACGCGACTTTATTTCACACCACACTAACGGATGGGCATTTGGCCCAATAGGAGTTAACACTCACCTGACCTAATCTATGAAAGTCTTTTGGTGGAATCGGGACACGAATCTAGAATTCTCCTGCCCGGAGATGAGACATTACCACCAGTTCAATGGGGCTCAGTTCTCTCACAAATGATTTTTAAGCGAAATACATGACAAAACATAACTATGCGCATACTTCTACACCACAACAAAGGGAAAATGTCCAGTCTTGACAGATTTAACGTCTGTTCCCCTCTTTCTACCTAAAAGATGTTAAGGAGAATTGGATATAGAACCTAGAACTTTCCAGTCCGAACGATAAGACGTTACCACCAAACCACCAAGGCCAATTCTTTCTAACACTATTTTTAACGGGATATAAATTGTTGAGTATGTTAAATAAATGTTTTCATTCAAAAGGAATTTGATATGGATAACAATTTAAGTTATTAATGCTTATTTTATACGGATATGGCATATCGTCCTTTTTTCAGTTTTATTTTTCTCGCTATACATACTATGATCAATATTTTATTTTAAAAATTTCTATTCCCTTTGTCGTAATTGCTAATGTCAATATACGTATTGAAACGCCTCTTTCTTTTACTATCGTATCATACTCAATCCTCTGCATCTGTCTCCATGAATTTAAAACACATTTTTGACGCATAGCTGTATTTGATCAAGAAGCATTTATTCTTTATCCGAGTTTAAATAAATAATCTGTTTACCCATATGTAGTAAGAGAGTGTAAATATTTTCAAATCCAACAATTATATCTGAAAAGCTTTTAGTTTGAAATGTTTGTGCAAAATTTGGTTTTATTCTCTGATATATGTGAATGTACATACATTCTTTAAACTAACCATAGTGAAGCTGCAGTCTCATTATCTTTTATCATTATGCATAAATACACACGAGCAATCTCAAAGGAAGATTTCTAGTTAGTTTTAGAGAATTCAATTTTAATGACGTCCTTTGCTGTTCTGTGATAATATGGAAGCAATCTAGCAAGAATGATTTATTCTTCAAAAAAAGCAGTTAAAATGTCCTATTTTATATTTTCTCACGAGAATCTTACATTCTAAGAAAGTTTCATTTCCCTTATTAATTATAAAGTTAGTTCCCTTGTTTCAAAATTAAGTACAGGTTTAATGATAATACCATCTATTCTGAAATAAATGATTCTGAACTCCTTTGAATCAAAATTAAGCAAAAGAATTCGGAAATATTTTATTTTTTTGAACCAATTATTACAAACAATTTTGAAAACTACCTTTGCAAAATTAATTTATTTTAAAGAAATATCTTTAGAAATATAAGGTGCCTACCTGCAACTGAAATATCAAATTATATATTCAGTGATCGACTGATAATATGTTTAATTATTAAGGGGGATAATTAATTAATATTAAATCATATAACATTATCTATTATTTAGGAGAATTATTAGAGATAAGGTTTTAGTGATATTTTTCTTCAACAAATAAAATATTCAAAAAAATTCTTCAAATTATAGAATATAAATGCAAAGTTATTAACATTTTGAACTCTCAAAGTTATTTCGATATATAATTTTTTATGTAAAATATTTAATGTTAATGCATATGCACTCCTTTTAAAATTTTTACATAGTTATAAAATTTCAAACTCGCGATATGGTTTTCATAATAATGATTTCTATAAAATATATAATTCTAATTTATATGCACTCTTTATAACCTTTTTGCATAATTACAAAGATTTCAAACCTATGTTGTTTCCTTAATAATGTTTTATGTAAAATATATAATTCTAATTTATATGTACTCTTTATAAGACTTTAACATAATTACTAAGAATTCAAACAAGAAATACAACAATTCATATTCATGTTGTTTTTATAATAATGTTTTATGTAAAATATATAATCTAAACTTATATGAAATGATTATAAACTTTCACATAACCGTTTTACAAACCTTTTTACATAAATAACAACTTTATGTGTATACTAATTTAAATGATATTATATCATTGCTTCTTTAAAAATAAGAATTAGTAAAATTTTATGTTCTTTAGGAACATCATAAAAAAGTTAACGCTTAGATACCACGAAGATTTAGAATGACAAATATCAGCACTATTAAATGCTTATATGTAAACCGCATTCCCTTTTTGTAATAAAGAAAAAAAAATTAATAATGACGAAATTAACAAAATGTTTTATAAGAATAAAAACGTCTAATGAAAAAACTGATCAAAATATTGGATTTTTCTATGCCAAAATTGGAAATTCATTACATCTTATTGACAAAAAGAACGAAATTAACATACTGTTCTTTCAAAATGCATATGTTTTCAAATACAATAAAACCATTATAGACCATGTTAGAGACATGCAAATAAAAAGAGAATCATCTATCATATGGGCTTAAGATTTTAAACTAAGCCAAATAACTATTTTATTACCATTTATAAAAGCATTTCTGAATATTATCTCCACTCTCTAATACTTCAGTATTCATTTTGAAATTAAATCATGAATACTTATGATTAAATTATGTATTATACGATATTGAACATGATTAGATTAATTTAAGTAATAGTTTTGATAAACTTACAAGAATCTGAAAAGATTAGATTAAAAAGGGAGCTTTTAATTTAATTTTTAGTTTCACTATCAAAATTTTAAGAATATTTGTTTATAATTAAGGGCAGCTTAATGTTAAAAATTTCTTTCGAGTATTACAACTCCAATTTATTGTTGTATCTTATTTAACAAATAATTTAAATGTAAATATATCACGTGTGTATAAAAAGAATAAATTTTCTATTAGTTTAAACGCACAACTGTTACAACATTATACTTAAAGTATTTAACGTTATTTTTTACCTTAACTGTTCATAGCAGAATTTAAAACGACCTGAGATATTTGACATAAAAAATTGCAGTGTGTAGTTTTTTTCTTTCTTTTTTTGTATTTTTTTTTAAAAATTCTTATCATTTATTAGATTCACTGAAAAAATTTAACGAAAAGTTTATTTTTAACTGCAGAGACTAATTAGTAATTAATAATGGCACTTGCCATGTACAAGAGCGCTGAAAGCCGTCAGCTATTTTAAGCTGAATGAGCGTCTCGTATTTTTGAAGTAGCACCAACTAGGATTAATAATAAAACTTAGCTACACACTCATCACTGTTGTTTGTACAGTATCTTTTTACTGATGGGGGGCACTGTCATGTACACAGACTAACAAATACAACACAGAACTTATAGAACACAAAAGAACAATCATGCCGGGACCGAACCCGAGAAGCTCTGCTCTCAGGGAAGACAGAGTACCCCTATGCTAAGACGCCGGAAAAAAAAGGTTATTAATATCAAAACTAATTCTTTAGATATTAGTCTGCTACTTAAGATGAATCAGTCAATTGCATAAATAGAAATGGATGATATTTTATATTAGGCGCTCTGAAAAATGATTCAATATATATGCATAGAGAATAAGATTAGTAATTTTTAAATAAATTCTTTGATTATAATCCGTAAGTGAAATGATTCCACCAAATTTATAAATATAAATAAAATGCCTTTTATATTAAAAACTATGAATACTATTACTAGCTTCAGGAGACAGTTTTGGTCCTTATTATAATTAATTTTGAACGAGAAATATCCGTTTAACTTAAATTCATTAAAATTCCCATTTAATGTTTGCTTTACAAAATCTTCTAATTAAGTTACATCTACTCTAATAAATTGATTACAGGCAGATCTTGAGAAATATAATTTCGATTTCATCTCAAAGATGAATTTATTCCATGGATTGTTCAGTCTTATTCCATTACGAAGTGCAATTTCAGAGTTTCAGATTTTATGCATGCACTTCTGAGATTAGTTGCACGAGTGTTATTTTACAGAAGGTTTTTTTTTTTTGTAATTTCATTATTTTCCAGTTCAAGTACACCCCCAAATAATGCCCTTGGACGATAAAAATTTTTTTAAAAAAATCTTAAAAAAAATTTAATATGTAAAACTGAAATCTAAAATACAATGTTGAAATAATTTAGTAATATCAATTTAAAAATAAAAAATTGACAATTAAGATTAAAAAAATATCACTTAGCTAATATATGATGGGTTAGCTCTAATTCATTATTAAAAGATTAAAAGATTCTTAATTCATATAAATAAATTCAGATTCTTAACAGAATAATAAATTCTTAATTCAGATTAATCGATTCAAATTCTTAATAGATTAACATATTCTTAATTCAGATTAATAGATTCAAATTAATAATATATTAATAGAATCTTAATTCAGATTAATAAATTCAAAATTTTAATAGATTAATAGACTCTTAATTCGGATAAATAGATTCAAATTTTTAGTAGATTAATAGATTCAAAATTCTTAATAGATTCTTAAATCAGATTAATAGATTCAAATTCTTACTTCAGAATTAAGAGATAAGGATTCTTAATTCATATTAAGAGATCAGGACTTTTAATTCATTTAAAAGATTTGGATTCTTCATTCATATTTAAGTATTTGGATTCTTAATTCAAATTAATAGATTCAGATTCTTAATTCATATTCAGAGATTCAGATTCTTAATTCAGATTAAAAGATTCAGATTCTTAATTCATATTAAGATTCGTAGTTTTAATTCAAAATAATAAATTCAGATACTCAATCGATAATTAATTCATCATTAACAGATTTTTTTACACCAATAATATAATTTTTATATTACAAATATTTCAAAGGCTAATTCAATAAAAACTAAATAAACAATCTTGTATAATTTAATGAAAAACTCAATTAAATTAATTAAACTCTTATTAATGACAATGTTTCAAAAAAAATTCCTTAAGAATTGGAAATAGCTCAGATATGCTGAGATATAAAATGAATTTTAGCTATCACACAGCTAAGCTTTCTAATTCTCCCAAAATCTCTTTTTTGGCGGTGTGCATCTCTCCTCGAAAGAACATTTCTCACAATGACGTGGGGGAGGAGAGAATCTCCTGACGGAATTTTGAAAATCGCTGCCTTATCGAGTTTGAAAACTCATTGTGACAAATTCCCATTCTGAAACAGAAAACAATAGCTTTAGTTTTTTTTCTTGTTGTTCTTTCGTTCTCTTTCTCCCTCAAAAGTGGGAGGAAGAAGGATATTTCTGTCGTTTCGAATGAGAGTCGTCAGTTTTCTTGTAGTGCCTAGTTCTTGAGTTTCCATCAACTTAATGGTTTCCAAAGAAAACTTTTCCCCATGACCTTCCACGAATCAGATTATCATCTGTTAGCAGGTATAGCTTCTTTATTTTCTTTTTATTCGACTTAAAAATCCATGCATGAAGATAGTGAAAATACTTTAAAAAGGTAAAATCCTTTTTGACATACTCTTCAAAATGGAAAAACGTAATTAAAGAAGGCAAAGACATAGATAAAATTGTGAAGGAGCAAAAAGACTGATTTTAAAGCTAAAATTATTATTTTTTTCTTAAAATAGGTTTAGTAGTGAATTTTTGCTTTTTAACAGTGGTTATTTATATATTTTTATATTATGCTATATATAAGATTTATATTACTTATTATATTATTTTATTATTTATTACTAATTACAATATTTATTACTTATTAAATTGTTTTATTATTTATTAATAATTATATCATTTATTACTTATTATATTATTTTATTATTTATTAATAATTACACTATTTATTACTTATTATATTATTTTATTATTTATTAATAATTATATCATTTATTACTTATTATATTATTATATTATTTACTACTTATTATATGACTACATTATTTATTAAAAAAATATATATTAAACCATAGAAGACATATTTAAAGCAACATTAATAACGTTATTGCACTGTTTTATGGAATTTGTATTAATATTTGCTTTCAGAATATTATTTTTACAACAATAAAAAGACAATTGATAAATCGCTCACAAACGCTTTATATATAGATTGAGTTTCATGTACAATCTGTCAAAGATACTTTTTAGTTTAAATAAAATAAAATAATAATTTTTTCCACTGCGATAACTTCTAAATTTAACGAAAATAGAGAATTTTTTGGGGGACGAAATATCCTATGCTTGATTAAATAAATTAAACAGAAAGTGCATTTCAATAATTTTCAAAAACATTCCTCTTTCTGGCCTACTATTTTACAACCATAGAGTCTGTGACAAACATATAACTTTCAACAATATTCTTTAACATTAACTTGCTGTAATTATTATTAATTGTTTATTAATATATGTCATTCTTTTAAAAGAATTTAGTTAATTATCGTTTTTCTTTTAAAGCGCTTTGTTTTTATGATAGAAATTTTAATAGTGTTCTGTTTTCTCAGTCACTGTCTTTTATAAGAGGGTATATATAAAATATTACGAAATCTGAAATTTGATACAATAGATGCCTTATTAGCGGTATTTAAAAACATATTATAGATACATTTATTTTTAAACAAACATATCCAGTTATCTGCTCAGAAACTGATGGATGTAGGACGTTATAAATCTCATTATTTTAAAACGTTTCGATTATGTAATTTCTAATAATTCAAAAAAAAATAATTAAAATTAACTAAAAAATTAATTAAATGGTGACAGGCAGGAAAGTCTTCAATATTCTGCCTTCAGTCAATCTTTATCCTACAAACTGGATCAGAGAGGATATTATTTTCTTCTCAAAATAAAAGCCCTTTTCCTGCCTATCTTTAAAGATTCAACCTGTCTGAGAATGACCAGTGCAGTTTTGGTGGGACTGGCACGGCACTTCATTATGCCACGGAATGTATTCTCACAATCTCTTGGCATATGAAGAAACCATCGCCAGGCCATGAACTGGAATGGCTGCGAAGAGTCACCAGCAACCGTCTATCCAGGTAAAAAATTCATCACATAATTAAATACATAAGTGGAAATAGAAATATGTTCTCACCTTCCTAGTCCTCAACAAGTTTCATACTCAAAAAGACTGAGGATAAAAACAAGCAGTTTCCTATTATACACTAACATCATAACTCATGTTAAATCTCAGCTTATAATAGTGTCAAACCTTGTGTCAAAGAAGAAAATCTCTGTAAACTTTTCTCATTATCATCTCATTTTCCTGTAAATTCTGTAAATAGTTTTGTTTTTATTTTATTTTTCTTACTGTATATATCTTATTAATTAAAATAAAATTCCCGCAACATGCCCACCAAACCGTGAAGTGACCAGAATGGTCACAGATACGCGGGTATGAGACGGCGTTCTGTTCTATTGGATGACAAATAGAATGTTTCCCAAAACTTTAAATGTTCGGTATATAATTTTATCAAAAATTTCAAACTAAGTCTAATACATTGGGAATTTTTTAATGCAAAAAGCCTTTTAAGTCTTTGAATCTTTTGAAATATTTATCATTTCTAATAATTATGTATTTTCAGAGCTCCAATTCAAGGAACTCGGATTTCAAGGTTGAAACCCGTTCCAATAAATCATGTTTGTTTCATATTTATGATACATTATTAATGAACATTTGAAGATATTTTTATACATTTTATTTTTAAGAAAGAATAACAAATAATGATTTTTTAAATTTATTTATTTTATTCCAAGAAGTTTTAATGCATAAAAATATTTCAGGTGTTTATCTACTCCTTTAATATTGTCGCTATGTTTAGCTTTCATTTATTTATTTATTCTTATTACTCTTAGAACTAAAAAATAATAAAAAAGGAAAATTAATTCTTTATTAACCGATGGTACTTTAAAATAACATTTAAATCTAGCTGATAACTTAACAATATGACTATTTTTTTATCAGCATTTAATAGAGCACGAAAAAAGTATTTCCATTAGAAAGCAGTAAGTGTCAAATAAAATAACATTACAAATATTTCAATATTAATTTAAATAATGAATTAATTTGGATTACTTAAAAATATTTTTTTTCTTGATCCTGGATTTATTCTATTTCAAAACTTAACCAATGGTTCAAAAATAAATTTAAAAAAACTGATGCTAAAGTAATTAGGTAAATAAAGGGATGAAATAAACCTTAACGCCTTTTTAAAAGTCTTAAGCATTTAAATAATCCGTCTATGAATAAGTATTTTGTTTTCACTGTTAGCTTTTTAATGACTGATTATATTTGTTTGCCTATTTTGTGTAACCATTAAATAATTTAATATTCAAATTTGAATGCAGGAATATAGTATTTATTTTTTAATAAAATATCACTTATTTTTAATAAAAAATGAATTATATGCTTAAACGATTTGTTTCTTTTTAAAAAAATGAATCACGAGTGAATCAAATATCAGAGTCCGCATTGTTTTTAAAAACAAAGAATAATGTGAGGAAACAAAAATAAAACATTTTTGTAATTTCTTCCAAAATACTTAATTCAAATGTAGTATTTCAAACGATTAATTGGCAAATTACTCTTCTGAATTTTTAAATACCATATTTTTGTAGGAGTTTAAAATTATCTTTAGATTCAATGTATCACTCGTCACTTTATATTTGAAACATAAGTTACAATAAATAGCTTTATTTTATGTATTTAAACTCAAAAATATTACATGAAATTCTTCAAAAATAACTTTAGAAATCCTTCGTGTTATTTTTATATTCTTCCACAAGGATTTCATTAGATTTTTCTTTCTTCAGATTTTTTTTATTTACTATCTTACATATAATTTGTGAATTATAAGTCTTTATAAAGAATGTTCATGTCAAAAGATTTTTTTTTGACTACAACTTATAATTTTTTTTGAAAAAGTTTGGTAATCAAGTTGTAACAAAATGTCTTTCCTAGGGAATTAGAAATGACAGAATGGCACTGATGGTTTTTTTTATTATGTACGGAAACTACCTAATGCCTATTTATGAGTATTTGAAAGAAAATACAGGATAAAAAAAAATAGATGTTTTCAAACTGGCTTCGCTCAAATAATTTGCATTTTTTTTTTTTTTTTGGAAAGTGAATTCTTTTTTAAGTTTATTTTTCTATTTAGAATTTTCAGGCTCAAGATTTATTAAATTTTAAAGAAATGGTATACCATTAAATTTTAAGAGAAATTGTGATTTACATATTTGATTGAAGTTAAGTCATTCAAAAAAGTAAAATTAATGGGTAAAACATTATTACGGTTTTTAAGACGACCAGGGACCTTTAAAATGACTTTTTGCATTTTTCACCTTAGCAATTTGAAATTTTACAGGAATTAAGAGTAACGCTGTCGGAGATGACACACAAAATTTTAAAACATTATATTAATTTATTTACGAGTTAGGTGGGTTAATATGTTATAATTAACGTTAGATAACGTTAATGAAAAATGCTCCAGTAGCTCCAAATTTGATCGAAAGCGCTCAAATTTTTATTATTACATACTCTAACCCTTTTGAAACAAAAGTTGGGATTGATCTTTAAGTTGAGGATTGAATATCAAAATTAAAAAATTAAATACGTTTTTTTTAAAAAAAATCAGTAGTTTCAAGTAGTTTTGAGTTATTACATCAGTTAATTTTGATATGTCGTACTCACACTTAAAGATTAATCCCTAATTAAGTTCCATAAGGTTTAGAGTAAGTAATAATAAAAATCTGAGTACTTTCAAACAAATGTGGAGCTCCTGGAGCATTTTTCATTAAAGTTATTTATTGCTAATATTATATCATATTAACCCCCTCTAACTCGTAAATAAATTGATATAATGCTTTAAAATTTTGTGTGTCATCTCCTATAGTGTTACTCTTAACGCCTGTAAAATTTCAAATCGCTAAGGTGAAAATTGCCCTGGTCACCTTAAAAAAATTCAGCATAAACTGCATGTTATAATTCATGCTTAGTAAGAAAAATCAGATAAAAAAATTAACTTTTAATAGATTCCATACTTAAAAAATAGTTTATAAAGAGGCTAAATCAATATATAAAAAAGTAAGTAAAAGTTTTTTATCATGTTAGACGAAAATTTGAATTTCGATGGCAACACTTACTTTAAGAATGCAGAACATGAATGAAGTCATGTTTTACTGACCGAAAGTGACATTTTCATTTGCTGCTTTTAGTATAGCAAAGTATTTCTTTTGATCTGGAATGCCTCGTCGTGAAAAATACGGGAGAACTCATAAATATTTCATACAGTTTCAAATTCGTTAAGGTTTTTCGTTGAAGAAAATTCGTATAGCGTAATACTGAGTGTGCTGTGTTTTTTGTTATTTTACTTTTATATTTTCCTCCTTCCTCTTCCTTAGTTTCCTGAAGAGTGCTTCCGGTATCAAATTAGAAAGTTTCAACAGAAACTCTGCTGGAATTCAACTCCTTCTTCATCCTACTCATTTGTAAAAGCTTGAGCCTGCCTTTGATTAGTTTTAAGAAGAAGCTTTTCCTTGAGAAAGACAAACTTTCGGCCTTTGAACAATTTTGCATTCCAGAATGCGTCAGTATTTCACATTCCATTTTTTTATTTATTTTATTCTTATTTTCTCATTCTCTCATTTAATATTCCATATATTCGAAGCTAGTTTACAGGGATGCGGATACAAGCTGCGGTTCGAATTTCTCCGTGAAATTTACAAATACCATTTTGAAAACAAATATCTACTTATGAGTTTCCTGTTTCCTTTTTTTTTCATGATAACTACAACTGTTTATTGCTGCGGTTCTTACTACTATTTCTTCAATATCTTCTTCTTTAGTATTTCTTTTTAAAACAAATATAATCCGATTTTAAACAAACTATCTTCAATATTTTAACCCAAATATGTTTTATTAAAAATGTTTTGAAGTGGTATTTTCCTTTCTTTACATTAAATTAAATTTTATTTTATTTTTTAATAATAGAGATTAATCACAATAACTGCATTAAATAGATTTTTTTCAAATAATTAGCTGGATTTGGAGCTAGATTTTCAAATTTAATTTTACTGAACATTATATTTTTAATTTAATCCCTAGAAATTACTGCTTTTATATGAAATGAATACTAAACTGTGATAATGCGATTGACAACAATACAATTTTAGTTGATGTTCTTAATGACACTTTTACGAACGGCTCTATAACTTAAAATAGTTTTTGTTACTCTTTCTTTACTTTTAATATAGTATGAAGAGACTGTCAATGTATTTGTTGAAATTTAAATGTTTTGAAATAATTGTACAGCCCGTTTCAATATCTTGAGTACTTATCGACGGTTCTATCTCGCTAAAAGATAAAAAGTGGAATGGCGTGCGCATTTCTGATATTTACTTCATTGTTAAAAGTAAAATTAACTATCGTTTACCTTTTTCCACACACCGATTTAGTCGAATTAAACTCATCCTAATGTATGACCAAACATACGGAAGTTTTTAGAATCCATTAGCAAACAATTGAATTGTTTAACTACTCTGCGACTTCTACATTATTTTTTTGGAATAGAATCATTTATCTATTCAATTATTATAGTTTTACCTCATTTTATTTCTGATGTATTGATAATTTAATTACATTTATTGTTTCATATTTAAGTTTCGAAAATATCAACTCACAAAATTCTATTCCTAATGTATATTAATTTATTTAAATCTTACTTTTATTTAATTTTAGAAAAAATTATTTCATAAAAATTGAATTTAAAGCCTAATTATAATTAATAATATATTTCATCTCATCATGAAAAATATCATCTTATTATTCACGATTAGGAGCATATTAAATAGAAAAATACATAATCATCCAGCTTTACGTTTTTCAACAATAATTATTCAAATGAAGAAATGATATTCTTTTCAAAAATACTAATTGTGAATTTAACAATTTAATCGGAATCAGTTGATCATAAATTTAATAATATTTTGTAATTCGAAACTGATATTTTCCTTTTTTGTGCTCAAGTCATCCTTTCATTATCTCATCGTTTCTTTTCGCTTGGAATGTCTCATCTTGAATAATAAGCTCAAACTCATAAATATTTCATACAATTTTATATTCTTTAAAGTATTCTGTCCAAGAAAAAAGTTAGCTTAACACTGTTCGAGGCATATTTACTTATCTTTTATTTATATTTATATACCTTTGAAAAGTAATTCCAATATATTGGCAGAAATTTCCAAAACATTCATTAATAAATTTAGAAGTACATCTTTGATGACTTTTAATTTTTTTTCATTTGATATATATTTTAGAGGCTTTTGTAATTTTTCCTTTCACTAATTTCCAACATATCTTTTTGTTAATTTTACTCTTTTCCTCGCTGCATTTTTTTGTTTCATATTTACAAGAACTATGAAGCGATTTTGCTGCTAGGAATTCCTTGACAATTTTATTAAACATTTATTTTCAAATGAACAGTCATTTACAAATATAATGTCCTTAAACAATAATAATTTTCTCAATTCATAGTTGTTTAGTATTTGATTTTAAAAGTTATTTGTAGTAAATTTTACTTTTATATTTGACCAAAAGTTTAAGAAAAACTTATTTGATCTAAAAAGAGTAATATACAGTTTTTCGTCAGCTTCATTCTCTAAATCTCCTTATTTTTTCCGGCTTTCCTCTTTAGATTGCTTTATTATTTTAAGTTTAAATTGTTTTGCATATATTTAAGTGTAATTTTATAATACCAGAGAAAATGTATTAGCATTCCTGATGTATAAGGGTCAATCAATTGAAAGCGAGACATACTAAATAACGACCATGACATAAAAGTTGGCTACACCGGTGAGTGTGTCTATACCCAGGTAGTACTTCCTGTAGTATATTGAACAATATTGTGCGATATTATATGATATTAAACAATATTTTACAATATTAAACAATATTGCTAATATTGGTCAATATTGTGCAATATTTCTGTGCTACTAGGGTAGTAGATCAGATTCAGGGAGGAACAAAACTCTTGGCTATTGCTCTGTTAGAAACACTCGAAGTGAGGTGATTGAGTTGTGTGTGCGTTTCAGACAACTATGAAGGCTGGGAAGGAGGAACAGAGATGTGTAGTGACTTTGTTTTTCTTTTTACTTCAGAAGGCATATAGTGAGCAGTTAACTGAAAACGAGATAGACTAAATAATGACCATTGCGTGGAATTTGGGAGTGCAGGTTGGTATGTTTATAATATATCAAAACCAGGAAGGAACATAACAAGTGGTCACCACTATGCTGCTAGATATTCTGGTACAGTTGGTTTGACACCGACATTCAAACTTTTCCTCCATGTCCATCAAACTGTTTAAATGATCTCAATGATCATATCCTCAGGGGCATGGAGAGGTGTTATGTATATTAAATGTCCCCGAAGTGAGGTGAGTGAGTTGTGTGTGCGTCCCACACAACTATGAAGGTTGGGAAAGAGGAACAGAGATGTGTAGTTAGTTTTTTGACTTCAGAAGGTGTGTAGTGAGCAGTTAACTGAAAACGAGACCATGGCGTGTAATTTGGGTGCGCAGGTAGGTATGTCTATAATAGATCAGAACCAGGGAGGAACAGAACAAGTGGTAACAAGTGTACTATTTGTCTATTAGATGTCCCCGAAGTAAGGAGAGTGAGTTGTGTGCGTGTCCTACACAACTATAAAGGATGGGAAAGAGGAACATAGATGTGTAGTGGGGTTTTTTTTTATTTTCGAAGTCGTGTAGTGAGCAGTTAAAGGAAAACGAGACAGACTAAATAATGACCATGGCGTGTAATTTGGGTGCGCAGGTAGGTGTGTCTATAATAGATCAGAACCAGGGAGGAACAGAACAAGTGGTTACCACTGTGATATGTCTGTTAGACGTTCCCGAAATGAGGTAAGTGAGTTGTGTGAGCGTTCGACATGACTATGAAGGCCGGTAAAAAAGATCAGAGAGGTGTAGTGCTTTCTTTTTATTCAGAATTCTTGTCAGAAAGGCTTGTAAGAGGCAGCCAATTGAGAACGAGACAGATTAAATAACGTCCACGTTGCGGAAGTTGGTTAAGCAGGTGGGTGTGTCTATAGGAGATCAGAATCAGGGAAGAATAGAATGAGGAACAGAACAAGTGGGCACCACTCTGCCATTTGTCTGTTAAACGTGCTCGAAGTGAGGTGAGAGAGTTGTGTGTGCGTCCAACATAACTATGAAGGTCGGAAAAAAGAAACAGAGATGTGATATGCATTTTATAGAAAAGAGAAACAGAGAGGTGTTGTGTGTTTATCTTTGAAATGTAATTCAAAGAAAGATCATAAAGTAATGATCTTCAGAATCACGTGATCTTCAAACACATGATCTTCAGAAGAAGGATAATAAAGTGAAATTTATGTCAGAATGTCTGCTGTGTATGGCAAATACAGCTTGCTACTTGCGCGTGTGTTCGAGAAGATCAGGTGTTATTAATTGACAGCAGCTGGTCAGAACAGGCTCATCTGGTCATTCCCCTTCTGTCATTCCGACGGTGGATGCTACAGTCAGAAATGACAGTCGGCCGATGGTAGAAGAGATGATTTGTATTAGTCACGGTATCTCTCCTCACGCCATCTTGATAGAAAATCTAAAGTACCCGGAAATCTGTGGGCAATGGGTTCTCCATAGCCTCAAGAAGGAGCAGAACTTGAACAAAATGCCGACATCACTGCAATAACTGGAACGGAATTGCGTTGAAGAATTTTCTATCTTTTCTTACTTACTCGGCTCTCAATTAGATTCAAATGCAGTTGATTTGGGTACAATTATGGTTCCGCAGGCAACCACAAACATTTATCCATAGTGGCATTCATCATCTTGTCTCACAGTCAGTTATTCACATCAGTCACAGTCTGTAACTCCCAGTCTTGTCACCATCTGTCTCTTTTTCTACCTACCCTTTATATTATACACAATTAAATATGTCATCAATATATATATAGGTGATTAAAATATTAGATGAAAATGGAAGATATTGTTTAGTCTCAAATAACGAAATAAATATGTGTATTATTTTTACAGCATTTTCGCATGGGTTCTCATACAAATATACTTCTAGTATTATAGGTTTAATCATTTGAATATTAGTTATTCCATTCTTACTATTAGTTCTCACTCTCTCTATATATATTGTTACGTTTTTAGCGTAGCGGGCTCGGATTGAATGGACTTTATAT
>JAOUZG010040945.1:1540355-1551474 GCA_026289955.1 Argiope argentata | reverse complement strand
GGCTAGCGTTTTCACCTTTGGCGTGCGTTTTGCTCGCTCGTAACATTATCTTGTTCAAAATTTTCCCTTGTTAATAAAATACTTTTTATTCATCCATTCAAGTTCAAATACATTTTTTTAAACTTATAATGGATTACACTTGATAATAATGCAGTTTTCTTAAATATTAATTCATTAATACTTTAAATAGAATTTTAGCAGTTTATGATGAAAATTGAAATCAGCAGGCGGTAGCTCAATCGAAGAAATGCTAGGATTTCAGTTTTTTTCTCGTTAAGGTGCAGAATGCGAAATCATTTCTTGATAAAAACAGTAATTTTTGAATAACTTCTTTATATTAATTGTAATTAATTAATAAAGAGTAAATATATTTTTTTCTTTTTTGACTTAAAATTAACAATTTTTTTAAGTTACTGGTTTTTGCTTATATTTTTTGAAAACTCACGCTATTTTTCCTTGTATTTAATATATTCATTTAAAAAAAATGTTTATTATCCATGAAAAATTGCTTACTTTGATTTAATAAGTGCTGTTTTAGTTATAAACAAAACTTCATAATAAATACTATTCAGATTCTATTTAAGTATTAAGATTGACTTTGCCTTTCTAAATTGATATAAATTTTTATATCATAAATATTCCTTGTTAAATAAAAAATGAGATGCCTAATTTTTGAAATAATTGTTTCTTTTATTTTATGTAAAAATTAGATAAATAAAAATTAAAGAATAATTGACGTTCACTGACTTTTTTTTGAAAAGTTTTCTGGTACGTAATAGGTCCAAACAACAATTCTTTGAGATCATCTCAATTTCAAATGCATTATTCAAGAACACGAAGGATGACATGAAAATTTCAACAGAAATTATTTAACTTTAATTCCGAGAACATTACATCTTGTCGACTAAACGACCTAGTAAACTACGAACAAAAAGATTTAAACATATCTTTTAAAAGTTTTTGTCTAACGGTAAAGTTGTCTATTCTTAAAATCTAAGAATTTATTTTTATGAGATTTTATGAGAATTTACTTTACTATTAGGAGCTATTATTGCTTTAAAAGTTTTGATATCTATTAAAACATTTGAGACAGTAAAAGCTCTCAGAAGAGAAACAAAAAATCCCCCAAGTTATTATCAGTTTATTTTTTCCCCCAAAGAATTGAAAAGTATCTATATCAAATCAATTATATGATTCTTGATTATTTTATTAGCGATTAAAATATTTGTTATGCATTATATTTTATGTAAATATATTCTATTGTATTATTAGACAGTTTCTTTGAATTGTTAAACAGCGAAATGGAATGTAAACAGCAAATAATTAAAATAATTAAAAAATCGTAAAAATACTCATGGATAATATCACAATACATATTTCATTTTCAGGATGCACCGTTTTTCCAGTTATGAAAATTTCATAATTTTCAGTCTCACCAATTTTACCGTTTTTATGATTTTACTACCAATGTTTATACTAATTTGAAATGTTTTTTCCCCTTATCTAACATTTTGGACGATCGGTTTTAATTCACGTATTTTTTTTCATTTCCGTATTTCTCCGTTAGGAGCCACGTGACTTGTAATAAATTTAACATAGTAGCTGTAATATAGATGACCGTTACTTCCAAGATTATACCAGACGTATTTTTGAATTTAAAAGGTTTAAAAGGTATTTACCATCCACTTTGTAAATTTGGGATTATTGTTTTCTTATAACAGTGGGGTTTTCAGAAGAATAATAGGCCACATTCTAACGCTGTTGGCTGTTATCCTTAAAAAAAGTTTTAAATATCTATATATAATTTATCTTGATAAGTAGTAAGCTACATATGTTGTTTTTAATTTTTTGTGTTTTTTCCCTCATTATATATAAATAGAAAGGTATAAACTTTTGTGTGTAATTCACTTTCTCACGTAGATTTTGGATTTCTAATTTTATAGACACGTTAAAAGAAATCATATAGTAAGAAATGTTAAATGCAATGATATATTTTAAAAAATCTAATCACAGAACAAACTGCTTATTGAAAAGTAAAAGTACACTTATTTATGACATTTTTGTGTTTACAAAAAATAGAAACAGAATTAAACTTTCATAGAATGCATGTCTTTCTGGAACCAGAAAAAAATGAATTAATTCCAAATACAGAAAAAATATCGAAAATTATTTCCAATTGAAAATTTAAAAACATATTGATGCATGATGATTATAGTCATCAGATAATTGGTATTTATTTGAAATTATCATTTCCAAACTGTACCTCAATTTTAAAAGTTTCGATGTTAGTTATTAACTTACTAATAATAAATATAATATGATAATACAACAAATAAGCCGCTAGATTAAATAATTATGTAAAAAAAGTTGTACAAAAGACACTCGTCATTTGAAGTAATTATCTTAAATAATAAATTCCACCATGCCATTATTTTATTGTTTGATGATCACATTTGGGGCCCCAAAGTAAAAGGTTCCATCAAAATAATATCAAGCAGTAAATGTTCAGAACAAAGCAATGTACAGGTACTTTCTAGAAAGTAAAAAATGGTTCTAGAGGATAATAAATTTTGCAGTGTACCCAACGTCAGGCGAAAAGCACAGACGATAATTACAGAGCAGCCAAAAGCTAGAACTGAAAAGAAGATTCTGCTAATGACGTAAGCTCAAAATAGACCGAGAGTGGATGTTGACGCTATTTCATGCCCCCCCTTCTATTTCTTACCCTCCCCACCTCACTATTCCGTTAGAGAAATATGATGAGAAGTCGCTGTGATGCAAAGTAGGGCCAGGCTTTAAAAGAAGGGGAAAAAATGAGGGAAGCGAAATAAACAAAGATAAGATGTTTGATTAATGATGATAAAGATAAGAAATTTTCTCCTTTCAGGTACAAAATTCCTGCTCCGCTTTCAGCTTGCGGCGAAAATTAAGAGTTAGAACGCTTTTTCAGTAAAAAAGAAATAGGGATTATTGTTTCATCTGATTTTTCAAAGAAAAAAAATGGTGGTTTAAAAGATATTTTTGAATATTTAAAAGTATTTGAAAGGTTTTGTAAATATATCTGTAAAGCTGATTAAAATTTAACTGTAAAGAAATAATGGTTGCGATCTTTGTGAATAAAGAAAATTAATTAGGATGATTATTTTCAAAACTATATTTTAATATCGAATTAGCAGTAATTAAAATAATTGTTTATAAAACTTCATTTTATAAAGGCTACAAATATTTCATTTTCATGATTTCCGTGTTATTCATTTTTTTTTATCATTTCAGTTTTCCTATTTATTACTTAATTATTTACTTTGTACATATATTATCCATAAGTGATTCAATTATGAAAAAATGAATTATACTCTTTACTTGTGTCTTTTATAATAATAATTATTTTCAGAAGTATTTTATTAAATAAAATTGAAACATCTATTTATGGTAAGGGAAAATATTGATAACTCCCAAAATCTTCATCCTAACAGTTATTGTAATCTCCATTCAAATAATGTTAGCAATTTTTTTAAAGAAACCACTCAATAAAATATTTTAAAACAGTATATAGGCTGGGATAGCCTGGTTAGTAGAGCCTTGTATTCGTACTGCTTAGTTTACGAGTTCGAAATTCACCGGCCAAAAGATTCCTCAAGTGTGTTGTGGCTGGCGCTGGTTAAATCTGTCAGGGAGCCAGCCATACCACTGGGGGTACTGGGTCAGAGGTGATCGTTCTCTGTTCCATGTCTAAATTACGATCTGAGATGAATGAATGAATGTACATGAATGAAGTCTGCCCCCTAAAAAAGTTCGTGGCGTATGTGGGTAGCTAAGTCTTACTCTTGGCCCTAGATGGCGCTACTTGTAGAACAAGAGATGTAAATGAGGGGCTTAAAATATGATGATGTATCAGCGGGGCTTGTCCATGGCAAGTGCCATAAGTAAGAACAGCAAAATAGTATATAATCATCATTAAGAGAAAGACCATTTCTATTACCCATTGCTTTTTGTTTTCATTTATAGTTTATAGTAATTTATATTTCGCAGTAGATTCTACAATCTTCAGCTGAATACTGACTGCCAATAAATCAGTTTTCTTCTTTTAGTACAGAATGTATGAAACTGTATACTTTTTACTACTCTTATGAAACCTTTACTACTATTCAGATATTATAAAATGTAGTAAAAACAATGAAGGTGAAGAATTATTAATGATGCCGGTAAAAACCTTCTCAAGAAATGATTAAATGGATTACATTTCCAAGAAAATGTTGCGAATAACTTCAAGATTCTGTAATAGGATCTTGCGGTAAGACCTTTTATTAGGATCCAGGTTCATAAAAGTTTCTTTGATCTGAACCAAATTAACTGCCGAAATATCATTCTTCTTTACTCTAATGCAAGATGATCTGTCTAATTATATCTTCTGAAATAAAAGTCCTGTGATTGCCTAATGTTTTTGCATCATAAGATATTATGAAAATCATTCAAGATGAAAAAACATTGATACTACTGGGATAGCGAATAAAAATATTCACAAAAAATGTCAAATTAAATTATAGCTCCAAGAAACTGTTACAATTAACCACATTTCATGAAAAAGAAGAACATGCCAAACATGTGGTTTTAGTGTAAGTGGTTTTAGTGTAGAACATGTGGTTTTAGTGTAAGTTATTATGAAGCGCTCCGAGTTTTAAAAAACATTCCATTAAAAAAATCGATTGTGTATGTGGACATTGTAGAGGTTACCAATCCAACATTCCACACAGATGGGTCCATAACAGAGCTAGGAACAGGTTGTTCCTATTGCGCATTTAAAAACGGCATGAAAGTCCTTGAATGGAAAGGAAAATTGGAAGAATTCCATACTGTGTTTCAAGCCGAATTGCTTGGCCTGAAAACAGCTGTTTTACGAGCCAGTGAAGAGAATGAGAAGAATAAAATCTGGACAGACAATCTTTCAAGCTTGCTGGCAATTCAAGATCCTCATTCCCTTCATCAACTTGTTCGAGACATCCAGTCCTTACTCGTCCAAAACCCAAATATTCTCTTAAGAGGGATCAAATCCCATGTTGGTTATAGGGGTAATGAAGAAGCTGATATCCTAGCTAAATCAGCAATCACCTATGGTGTATTGATGGAAGTTCCGAAACCCCAGTGTCATCTTAAACATCAACTTCAAAAAATTTTTATAAGAAAATGGCAAATTCTTTGGGATTGCGGAAACACGGGGCGTTCTGTATATAAAATTATAAAAACAGTAAAACAGCAACCACTCTCTTGGACTCGTGAAGAAATTTTGTTTGTAACAGGACATGGTTCATTCCCTTCTTTTCTTCACCGGTTCCATTTATCAGAAAACGACTATTGCTCTTGTGGGGAAGTCGGCGATCCCATCCACTTTGCAACATCCTGTCCTTTTACGGTTTCATGGCAACTTCGAAAACCCTCCTCTTCGCTAGAAAGTCTTTGGTTTAAAAGAGTTCTTAATAATTCATCTTCCAAAAAAAGAATCATAAACATGATTAGATTTCTAACTGATCATGGAGAACTATTACTGCTTGATTAAGCTCATCAGTTTTTGAGTATCAATTAATATCACGCATTTTTATAATAAATCCTTTTAACCCGTCAAGTTACTAATTTTTTTAAATTCCCTCGTATTTTCATTTATTATGATAATGTACATTATGATACTCATTCATCCATTTTGTTGTACTCCAGACCTTCTTCACTCGGATTTTTATCACTTATTGTTATGTTATATGTCTGTGTATTTTGTCTCTTTTATGTTTCTTTCCAATAATGGAACAACAACTGTGTAACGTGGGTTTTTTTTTTGGATTTTAATAAAGTTTACCTACATCTATACGAAACCGAAAAGGGGGAATTTGAGCCCTAGAAACGGAGGTGTGGTCTGTTGTTAAGTGTTAAGGTACATGTTACATCTGATGACTTGAGCCCAACGTCCTATATTTGATTTAATGCAAAAGAAAGTAGAGGATGTGTAAATCGGAGAGTCGCACTCAACGTCTGATCAGAGTTAGATCTTAAAGTAGGTATTGCCTCAAAATAGCATTTGCTTTTGGCTTCCTCAATATTTTAGCAGGACATATGAGTCCTTCGAAGGAGACATTATTATAACAGAATTAAACAGTATTTAATTCCATATTTATAAATGTATATAGTTTTTCAATAAAAATATAGTCATATCAAACCCATATAAAACATGATTATTAAATGGATTTTCTATAAGTCATTAAAATGAAATAGTATTATAACTTAATTCCACAAAAACAATTAATTGTTAACAATATTCACACTAATAAAAATCCTCATTCAAAGAATGCCTTTGAGAAACTGAAAGTGTAATTAATTTTTATTTTAGTTTCTTTTAGTGCAAATACTACACAAAAAAAATAAAGTAATTACTGGCATAAAAATGGATTACCTGTTACATTTTGTGAAAAAAGTAGAAAAGCACTAGATTTAAAAAAAGACGATTTTTTTGAAATAATTTTATGAAAATAAATTTTTTAGATCATTCACAGAAAAAATACTTGTATCATTATCATGAAATTCAAAAATTAAACGAATGAAAACAAAAAAAAGTTTTATTTCATTTGAAACCGCGTAAAGGAAGTAGAATGCCAGCTATAAAAAGAACAAAATGTGAGTGGTTTTTAATAATGAAAAAAAAAATTCCATTAGCTTTTAATGATTCGAATATTTATTTTTTGGAAGTGAATCATACAAATATTGAGTTTCTGTTAGACGAAAATTATCCCATCAGGTATTTAATGTCACTCAAAGCAGAGAGAGTGATTCAAATTTCTTCCCACCAGCGTATGCTTGACATAAAAGCTTTGCCTGGATATTTTCTACTACATTCAGAAAGAGCCTTTTAACTGGCCATGGTAACGCATAGTAACACATTTGCACATAGTTTCCAGTGGACCATTTTTTAACTGTTTTAGAAGTGTGTATTTAGACACCCTCTTATTAAAACATCCACTGTTCTCCTTTTTAAATAATTGAAAAAAAGAAAGAAGCTAAGAATTTAGAACATTAATGTAGTCTGTATGCTTCTGCTTGACTGTTCTGTTCAGACTTGAACTACCTCAATAATCAACTGCTAATCAGATGAAATGCCCTCATCATATTTGTCTAGTTTAATAATACTGTTCTGCGGGCAATGCAAATAGTAATGATAACCATCTTGACCATCTAAGTCAAACATTTTTTTTTCATTTGAAAATATTACAGAAGTTCATTCTGTGGTCCATGACATGTATTCCATTGCCCAAGAGAAATTATTATTAAAATGTTTTTATTTCCACTTTGGATGATACCTCTGTTTCTTGAAAAGGAATTTTTAGAACCTTTAGATGTAGCTGTACACTTTATGGTTGGACAAATGAATTAACCCAGCCTGATTTGCAGCTTTTGCAACACTTCCAGTTCCCTTGTTCGTGAACTTTACGCTCACGAGCAAGTTCTCTTTCATCAAAAGGGTTAACTGTTTAGGCCTACCATTATTCTTTCATATTCCATTTATGTTTGAATATTTAATAAATTTAGAAACTACATTTAAATTGACGTGCAGCATGTTGTTGTTGTTATTTCTTATGGCACTTGCCTATGGACATATCTCTCGCTGATACAGCAGCAGATTTAAGAAGAAAGAAGCGTCTTTTTTTTTTAAGTAGCGCCAACTAGGGCCAAGAGTAGGACTTAGTTACACACTCACCACATTTGCTTGCACAGACCTTTTTTACAGAGGGGGGGGGCACAGTCATACTTCTCACAGATAGCACACAGATGAACGGCCATGCCCTAGCCGGACCCAGAACAAGAGGAAGACGCACTGACGCCCAGTATACGAGTAATATGTCTAATAAACCATAATTTTAATATGCAATAATATGGACCTTTTAAAAATCATTTAAAGGTATACCTCTAGACATTCTGAAATTGAATCATCATTCAACGTTTTAAAGAAATACGTTTTAAGAATTACATGCTTGCACTTCTACTCTTGTACATTAGACCAAATAAAAGTAAATTAATTAGCGTCCATCTACTTTTGTTACCAACAGCAATTCATACAATATCATCTTTCTAATTATAAAAGGTGGTAGCTATTTTTTTTACATGAAAATAAACAAAAGATTATTAAATAAAACTTGCATAAGAATCCATTAGGAAGGATAAAAATAAACATAAAAATAAAAAAACGACTGCCATTCTAATTTTTTTTTACGCAGTGTAATTATCCTTCATAATTAAGACTGTTTCCTCATATGGAACGTATGTTACATCAAATAAATACCAAGCGTGCACAAGAATCCTCAAGTGCTTTAAAACTCATTCCACATTTTAATATAGTTCCTAAGATAGCATTTACTCTGAGGATAAATTCTTCCTAAATAAAGTCCCTCCTGCAATTCTCAGTCAAAATCTACTACTCAAGTGCCTTAAATGAGTAACAATGCGAATATAAATGGCTGGCAGCCAAATGTAGAAAAGTATTAAACCTTTGCTATATATAACCGGGTGAAATAATATTATTTAGAAGCGATTATTTATTTCAGATCCTCTTAAATCTTTAGCTTTAGATTAATTTTTTGAATATTCACTATTGGATATTTGCCAAATCTTTTTTTATATTTTTCAGATTTACTCTAGAGCGATAAATTAACTTTTTCACTATTTTAGTTGTATATTACTGCTTATTATCATTCTATAACTGAAAAAAAAAACATTTAAAAAGTCTACAAAACAATATTTGGAATAATTTTAAATTATTCTAGTAATTTGTCGCTGGATTCTAGAACTAGATGGATAAATATAGATATATGTACAATTATCTGCTGATCTCGCCTTTAATGACATTAGACCCCAAGCCCAGGACTGGGTTTTTGCTTATTAATATGCGAGGCATTTCTTTTTTACATTTAATCTAATACTATTATATCTTAAAAAGCACAGTGACCATAAGAACTTAGATGAAAATCGTAATTTAACTTTGAATAAACAAACATAGATATTTTGATGAATAAATCAGAATAATTATGACCATTAGCACTTAATATCAGCAAAATAATATTTAAAAAAATTGGTTAAAAGTTCTTTTAATTGAGAGTATAGAAAATATTAGGCCTAAAGCAAAATCTAATCATATACAAATAGCTATAATTCTTTGATCTCATATATTCTTTACAAGCTTAATTTTTTTTTAAAAAAAATTAATTACCTCATGTAGGTAATTAAATTCAATATAAGTCGGGCCAATATTTTCCGATTTGTCTTTAAGTTTACATAGAAAGTCACACAGTATTAACTTAAGTCTTTAAAAAATAAACAAACCGTTTTGCTTTAATTACAAATAATTAATTGCACACATAATTTTGAAAGGAAAGAGAACACAAATTTACATATTTAAGTATTTGAAAAGAATTATTCAGTTAAATTATTACATGAATGTGTATATTTATTTTATAAAAAAATTGAATTAAGGAGACTTGGATATGTACATTTATTAAGATTATATTTTTATTAAAAATTGCTTATATTTATCAAAAGTGTTATTTTCCTACTCCATTATTGAACAGGAGATTTTAGATACGAATTAACTTTTTTAATTATTGTATTTTTTATAATAGATTAATTTAACAAATAATATATTAGGTGTATTCATTTCAAAGAAATCAATTTATATAAAGCCATTTCAAAACTAATAGTAAGCATAAAAAGTATTTCTGATGGAAATCCTATAAAACCTAATGCATTTACATGCACATTAATCGAATTACATATCGAGTTGACTTATTAATATTTAAAAGGAAATTAAAATTCTTTCTTTATTTTTTGATTAATTATCATTCACAAAGCTTACGTTCTTAGAAAAATAGTTTTTACCTCATTCCTAATTATTGAAAATTAATGATGGAATTAATCCTTTTCTCAATTTATATATATATTTAAAAGAAATGTAAATATTTCTACCTTAATTCTTGTGTAGTGAAAATTATCACAATTAAAATAATTTGGTGATTATGGAATTAAATTACTAAAATTTTAGCATACAAATTTTTACATTATAAATTACCCAGTTTTAATAATGAAATAATAATAAAAAGATTATCGAATTATTTCAGTATATTATTTCATAAGGCTATAGAAAGTTTCAGTAATGATACTTAAAATAAGGTTTCCATTCGTCAGCTTATATAAAAATGAAATTGCCTCTACGTTATTATTATCATATTTGTTTCATTGTTTTCCTTTATTAGAATTATTCATGAGTTATAACTTCTTAATTGTTTGATATTGTCTTAGTGGTTATTGTTAGATTTTTTCTTTTATTTCCATTTACATGATTTTTTTTTAAAATGAACAACCAATGTGTTCATAAAATAAGTAAATCATAAAAAAAAACAGAAACAATTTACAATTTCTTAAATATATTTCTGTAAATTTTTAAAAATATTTTAGCACACATCTACTAAAAGATACCAGTTATAATTTTTTATATTAAAGTCTTAGCAAAGTTAGTATAACCCTGGAATAAGTGTTTGATCATAAATCATTGCAGCCACAAAATCTTAAAAAAACATTTTAGCACAAAAATATTTGGCTGGAAAAAAGTTAGAAATAACATTTCAAATAAACTAACAAAAACAAAATTCAATTTCATTTTTCTTGGAGTTCAAAAATGTAGTTTTTCATTCACTTTCCTTCAGCTAACTTTTAACATAGTTTTTAAAAGTCTTCGAGTTGTTTTTTCTTAATCTTCCTTTAAGAATCGTTTTTCTGTGCCTTCTCATCATTTCTTTCGAAGACCATAGTTTTTCTAGCCATTCTTCACTTTTTCAATGAAAAAAACTTCATTATTTATTTATAATAATATATAATTTGCACTCAACATATTATTTTTTTCTACGCAATATTTTTTAAAGCTTCAAACAAGTGATAATTATTTTCCTTATCATATCTTGTATTTGCAGTCCAAAATAGATTATTTTAAGTTGGAACCAACAAAATAAAAAGTAAACTTTCATCATTGTCTTCTCAATCAGTATCACTCTGGACTTTTTCGATTTCAACGAATTATTGACACAGGCACCTCCCCCCT